>SSNP01000020.1:454032-596064 GCA_006937955.1 Pachypanchax playfairii | reverse complement strand
ATCTTGAAGAAAGGCATCAGTTATTAGCCACACACACAGTTCTGAGGACTCCACATTAAACTCATTCCAGCCCTGACACAGTTTTTTTTAGTCCTCACAGCAGCTGGACTGAACATCCTAATATTTGCTTTCTGTTTTAGTGAAACCATCTCCACACACTGGAAGGAGGAAACGCGTCACACTGATTGAATTGAAACAGGATGATTCACCTCACGCCAGTGAAGAACTCAGAGAACGGCCTCGATGTCTCTGACAGCTCCAAACTCTCGGAGCTTCTGCCACTTCATGCAACCTGACAACAAAATACAGACACCAAATAACTTCTCCTGTTCAAAGTATTAAATTAATACCTGGTGAACAGAAGGGGAAAGCAGACATATTAAATCCATCCACTAAGGATGGGTAGTGCAGTTTTACTAATCAGCTTCTGTTTGTTGACCTCAGATAAATAATGTGGCACACGCATGTTAGCATTAAAGCTCATATTTACTCAGGAGGACTTCTGCTCTCCTGACTCTTCTAAAGAAACTGAACACGTTGGAAGTTTATTGCTGTTTTTTAAGCATCTCACAGGCTGATAAAAACGATTGAGTTAGAATATATAAGCGTGAGCTCGCTCACTGCAGCGTGCACTACCACATGCGCTTGTGATGCTGCAAAGCAGATTTTTTAGGTTTTGAAGAACTCTGTGTTTTAACAGCTGGTACAGTAGTGCTCTAAGGCAAAGTGTATAATTACTGATGACTAATGAATATTAGAGCTGATGGTTATTTGCAGCACTGATCGCTAACTGACACAAACAGAAGCAACAGAAAAAGTGCTTGACACATTATCCAACTCTCACTCCTTCTTGCTGGATCCAAACTTTTTAAACAGCTTCTTTCCTTTGGAGAAAAAACTTTTCCTCTTCTTTGCTTGAACAGAGCAGTCTGTCAGTGCGGGGCTCTCTGATGGAAGGGGGGCTGTGGGAGAGCAGCAGACCTCCACAGCAGCTGGATCTGGAACGGGGTCCTGGTCTGACTCTGTGCTTGCTGTGACATCCGGCCGTGTTTGCAGGTCTGCAGCCTCGCTCCTGTTAGGACAAACAGGTTCAGCTGGGGGATGCAAAGCCTCTTCTACAGCAGAGGGACCTAAATCTTCAGGTTCTTTTGTGGAAGACAAAGTGTCCTAGAACAGGAAAATACAGGTTTTAGAACAAGTCAGAATTATGTATCAGTATGTATTTAACTGTATAAAAGGCTAGTGTTACCAATAAAACATCCAACTGCTGCTTTAACAGTAAAAACAGGGCTATTCACAGGATCTAACAGAAACCCACAGCTAGGTGAGGATGGAGGAGGTTCTAAAAGGATGGACTAATGTCGACCCTGTGAAACACTTACAATCAAGTCTCAAAGTGAACAGATCGTTTCTGCTTCTGTAAAACAGAGCATGCAGGAAACGGTGGGGCAGAAGAGATGCAACAAGATGCAGTTAGAAAGAACAGAAAAACAAAACAGCAAACATGCAGGTTTAAACTAAATCATCACATCAAAAGGAAAATTAAGATAACAATGATTTAAAAAACAGAAAGGGAATGTAAGAAATAACTGGTCTACATGTCTGTGCAGAAAGACAGGATAAAATACCTGGGATTCTTTCTTGGGTTCTGGTGCAGATGGAGCACAAACCGGTTCTGTCGGAGCGTCGTCTGGAAACGGCTGCAGGAAGTTGGACGGCACTAAGCCTCTGTGTCCGTTCAAATCTCCCTGAAGAACAAAACAAGGCTCCGATTTCATGAAATGTATTTGTTTCACCAAGTGTCTCTCATCACTCACGCTCTCATTGCCATATGTATTTTAAATACAAAACCTACATTTCTATTTTTTGCTTTTAATCATAAGTGGATTTGAAAAGACAGAAATGAGCTTGAACACAGTTAACCAAAAAATACTGGGAATATTCTAAAGTAACATACATAAAAGCTTCCTGAGATAAACACTATTTAAAGCCAACAGCAAAATGGACAAGGGTTAAAAGACTAAAACATGACAGCTTACGAAGAAGAAACCATCTTCATCCATGTCACCAAACACATGTATGACGTCTCCTGCACTAAAGGTCAGCTCCGCCTGGAGAGTCAGAACAAAAACAACTCATTATTTGACAAAATCTTCAGCATGTATGAATAGAAACAAAAATATGTGGAGATCAGACCTCTATATCCGTATTGGGAGAGCTTTCTCGTGGATCATAATCAAAAATGGCAACCATCCTGCGAGCCCCCGAGGACGGTTTAAGTACGGCGGTGGTGGAAGAGGACTGAGCGGGATCTGTGGGAGAAACAGAACGACACAATTCTTCCATCAGATGTGAGCTGTTCAACATGCAGCTCCTCAGGTCTCAGAGTCATGCTGAGCTGAGAGATGTCACATCAAGGCAGCGTTAAATCATCAATATAAAACAACAGACTACAGGTGAGGTTCCACCTTCATTTCCATGAAAAGAGAGGAAAGCTGTTAGAAAATCAGAGCAAACTGCCTGGACATGAAGAGAGATCATGTCATTTAACTGAAACGCTGAAATGAAATGGTGAGTCAGGAAGATGGAACACTTGATATTATCACTTTTAAATAAAAATCATCTTCTATAGACAAATATGTCCCAGCTGTTTCAGTCAAATCTTAAAAGACCATCACACATGTATGATCTCATGTGATCAACTGCAACCATGTACTATTACATCACAACATCTGTAAGACTGACCGAATTACAGCTTTTTATGTGCTCGTTAATGTTGATCAGGAGTAAATGCCTGTCTAATGAAGCGTTACAAACTATCTATTGGTTCATGTAAATCATGCACACACTCATGTCAATGTGGAAAGAATGCATGTTTTTTATGAATAACTGGTTAATTAATCCTGATATTGGACAGATTTTACAGGCTGATGGAACATTTTCATGGTGGAAGTGAAGATTTTTCTTAGATCTTCCTAATACCGGGTTCACATGGCAGGATTTTCATGGCGATTTTGCCCCAATCTTCCCCTTCCGACAAGCCCCGATTATCGGTACAGCTCTTAAGATAATTCTAACCGATATTCCTGCCGTGTGTGGTGTGTTAAGAGTGAACGTGTGAACCACTCGAAGGACGTTCGATTACAAATCTGAGATATCCAACACATTGGATCGTCTTGGCCTGACATCGCAGCATGTGTGGTGTGTTGTGAGGATAACTGATCATGCAGCCAGCTCAGTGCAGCGTATAGCCAATCAGAAAGCGAGGTGACAGGAGGTTTCTTCTTCTTCTGAGGTTTTGTGGCGTTTGTCAACCAGCAGTGCACAGACTTCAACCAGAAGTCACAGATTTTGCAAGGTCTCTAATTTTTTGGGGGTGAAAACCGGTCTCTGTGACGAGCGAAATCGCTCCATGTGTGGCGACACGACACCACACTGTGGGAGTAGAACAGGAAAATGTCTGATTTTTTTGGGCGTGTGGTCAGAAACTTTTGCAACACTGTTAAAATCCTGCCGTGTGAACCAAGCTTAAATAACTAAACAATTTCCCGTAATGAAGATGAGCTTGTGTATTTCAGTACCTGGTCACAGTTATTAGAACAAACACAATGCAGGTGAACGCGTGCTGTTCTCACTCATCTCATCATGCACATGCAAAGGAGCCAAACACAAACCTTGATTGGAGGAGTCTATGCTCTCCTCCCAGAGTGCTGTGGACTCCACTGGAAAAGATCAGGTGAGGGAACAGAATGAGCAGCACAACCCAATCAGATGAGAAAGTACCTGAAAATAACTGAGTGTAGAGTCACGCCAGCTTCACACAGGCGGTTTGGTGTGTGCGTATGAACAACTGACCTCCCCACTGCAGAGCGCAGCTACTACTCACACAGTCTTCTAACTTAGCAATGACCTTGTCTATTTTGTTTAAATAGTATATGAGGTCAAAATGATCAACTAAAGTTTTAAAAACCTGATGATGGGTTTGACCCTCAGTCAGACCCTCACCCTAACTCCAACACACTCTGCACAGGAGCTAAACGGCCTGTGTAAGTAGCATCAGGTGAAACAAGGCTAAACTTAAACAGAAACGCATGAAGATCAGAGAGAACGAATGTTTTAACAAGTGACTTTTCATGTAATTCATCTGAGATAAAAGAAGCAGGACACTGAAGGAACTGCTTTCTCTGAGATTATCAGCTGGATAGTAACATGCTATAATGCCCTTCTGTTTATCTGCAGTGTATTACATGAGTAAATAGGACTGAGTCAGTCCTCATGCACATCCATGAAGCTGCAGCACGTGTTAGACAGAAAATAATCCAAATCAATCAGTAGGTGGAAAATCTTAGATAAAGAAAAAGAAAAAAGTGGGAATCAAGGCCCTAAATATAGAACATGAAACTACTTTAGAAAACCTAGTAACAGTGATGATGTATGTCAGCACCGCTGTGTGATACCCCACAGCTGCTGAGTGAGAAGCAGCGACCCAAAGAAATACATTCAATGTGAAAGAGAAGCAGAAGAAGAAAGGAGAGGTGGAAGGCCGCAATTTGCAGCGAGACACACCTTTCTTGGATCGTTGCGGTTTCGGCGGCGGGACGGGGCGACGGGGAAGCTGAGCATGTGAGCGAACGCCTTAATGGAGTTTTAGAGGCCAAAAAACAGTAAAAGAAATGAAACCAAACAAAAACAAAGAAACACAGGTGTAATTTTTGAAAGAAGCAGACAAGACAACGTTGACAATGCAGCTAAGAGAAATATGACAAATGATAACCAGTGAGCAGCAGAAGCAGCAGTGAAAACAAGTGGAAGTGAAAAGGATTAAACATCTGCAAGTGCCACTCTGGGCAGAAAGCAGGAAACAGAGACAAAGTGTTAACTTGGTTTTACTGGTGGAAGATTCACCACCAACAAAACACCTAACGACACCTGCATTAAAACAACTCGGATTATAAACACACTTCAGTTGTTTTTTTACAGGAAACTCAAAATTCACTTTCTAACAGGTTAAACTGATCTAATGTTGGTTCTGACTGCGTCTCCTGTTGAGTCAGAAGAACACAAAAAAGAAGCTCCTCGTTTAAAAGAAGCTTTCAGTTTTCTTTTACGATTAAGAGAACGAAGGATGCAACTCTTCAGAATACTGATTTCATTCTGAAACTTGTGCTGTCACTTTCACTTACCACTTAAAACGTGAAAAGCAGTGACTTTATGGGAAGAGCATCACAGTTTACACGCTACAATGTCAGACTTCCTGAACAACAACCTGCTGTTCACTGACTGCCACATACCGATCTGGTCCATAGACGCTGCTGTGGACAGGAAGCCCTGCTGCAGGAGCTGCTGCCGGGTCTCCTCGTCCTCCACCTGGATCTCTGACACCATATTACATGGCACATAGCCCAGACGACCTCTGGACTCCCCTCGGTAGAACCCGTCTGCATCTTTGTCTCCATAAACCTGGGAAGAAGAGTGAGAAAATGTATCTGATAAAAGACCTCTCTGTGTGTTTGTAAATAAGAAAGAATCAACTGGAAAACTTGAAAACACAAAATCTCAGAACGTACTTTGATAATCTGTCCTTCACTAAAAGGCAGTTCCTCCTCAGCAGCATCGGGATTGGGGGACATTGTTGCAGGATTGTATGGAAAGAGGGCAACAAAGATACGAATGTCACCTTCGCCTTTCATCTTTGGTGATTCGCCTAAAGACAGAGAGGATTTAAATATTACTTTTGCCTCCTGTAACAACACGGGACAGAGATTATGAGCCACAGCATCATGTTTCTGTAATACATATCTCCATTTATATATTTATTTTGGTTGCATAACTCCCAAATAAAACAACATCAACAACCAAATTCATGATTAAATACACAACAAGTGAAATGAGAATCAGCAACACTAAACTCAAAAGAAAATCACAGGACAGAAAAACCGCCACTGACTCCATTCAAACACCTTAAAGAACATCTTATTTACACGTTTTACTTACTTACATCATCTTTCATTTAGATTTTAACAATCTTTTGAACTAAACAATCATCTATTCTCTTTCAGCTTATAACTGAGACATCCCATAATTTAACTCTGAAACACATCTAAATTGACCGTTATTCCACTGAACATGAAAAGTTGTCATTAAAATGTTAGGTTTTATGTTTTAACATGATAATCACAGAACAAATATCCTTCATTTACATCATAAACAACTTGTGCTTTATTAATTAAATAACTTCTTAACCACAACAAAGCAACTCTTATCTTATTACCCAAAATTCAGTGCTGCTAATAAAACCATGATTGTGATCAAGTTTGTGCCCCAAACAGGTTGAGTTGACTGCTTGCACTTCCCCCACTAACTGCAGAGCTACTATGAGCAGCATTGGCCCAGTACTTGTCCTTAAAAGAGGTAATCAAGCTAAACCACTGATCCTAAGCCATGCAAGCCATTTGAACAAATGTGCCCTCGTTTGTGATCTGAAGCTGAGCAAAAGAAAAAAAAGGTTTTAAACATAAGGACAGTCATTCACAGATTATATTAAAAATACCTTATAAAACACTTGGACAGCACAGGCCTCCACCAAGCAGCTCATTGTTCCCATAATGTGATTTACACCTAAAACTAATCTTCCTACATTTATTTACTTTGACTATTTGGACTGACTTTGATATCATTATTAGTTTAATGGTTATTGAGTCACCTGATTAAAAGTAAGTATCTGCCTTGTTCTTTGTAACAACTAACTGAATCAAATTGGGCAGAGTCCAGTTTGGAGCTCCTTTCACAGGTTTTCCTGCAGACTGAAGACAACCCGTCCTGAAAATGTCAGTCGTCACCATTCATGACATCTGGAGTTTGTTTTTAACAGACAAAAAGGAAAAATAAACCAAGGCCACCAGAAACTTAGCTTGGTGGGGGAGAAGGTGCTTTTAAGAAAACACTGCATGTAACAGATGATGTACAGCAGCCTGTCACACTGAAGACATGAGGTGTGATACTGGAGGGTTACTGAAGCCCGTATGACAGTGAGAAACAAATTTGAAGAACTGTAGTGAAGCTTTAAGCTGAACTTATCTCATTAGGCAGAATCAATCCATCTGTGACAAGAGTCACGGGCAGACGGCTCACACGCTTTCACATCCTCACTGATGCCAGAGCTGATAGGATACAGTTTCTCTCTCTCCTATCCAAACATGTAACTTTATACTGATGAGTGTTTACTGAACAGAAAGCTCTGGTTTATCTGTGAACATTTACCAAAAGAGAGAAGCGTAAAGAAAATTCAGAATGAGGAGTCAAGGAGGAGTTTGCCTGTCAGTAATGCAGGTTATTTCTTTGCTGGCTAATTGAGGTTACTATTTTAATGTCTGTCACTTCCTCCTGTCATGACAAGCCACTTTAGGTTAAGCCGGTTCTCAGCTTAGCAGGTTCTCTCCTACATCTCTACTGCAGCTACAGCACCTCCTACTCCCTAACACCACCCCTCCCCTCCCCTGCTCTTAATGCACAAGGTGCTAATCTGACAATCTTCATGTGAGAGACGAGGATGCCTGCCGACAGAAACCACAAGCATCCCACAGTACTGTTCTAAAATGAGACAGACAGGAAAGACAGAAGAAGAGAAAGCCTCTGACCTATGAAAGGCCTGGTCTGGGAGCACGTTGGTTTACAGGAGAGATCTGTATGGACCTCCTTTGACGGGCCGGCCACAGCTGGATGGATCTGACTGGGCTCCTGCTAAAAACAGAGAAAATGAATATAAGTAAATAAATATTTTTAAATGAACCAAAAAAACAACAATGCAGTTGTTCTTCTCTTCTTTTAAACAAAACTTGATGGTATAGATATGGTTTAAATATACATTTTAATTAAAATTTAAATAAACTTTGATTATGAAGTGAAGAACGAGGCATTGTGGACCAGTTAAAGGGGTTATGACATCAAAATGCACTTTTTTGAGGTTTTTGGGGTATATCATGATGTGTTTTGCACTGATGAGGCCGTGTGAACGTCCAAAGCGAGTATCAAAGTTCCCGTTTGTGGGCGGTCCGCTTTGTTTCATATTTAAAAAACGGTTAAATCGGAAAGCACCATTTTTTCCTACGTGGCATTTCATCTACGTATTTCATAGCGTCCAATAAAAGTGCACAGTGAAGTAAACAGTCCAGCCCCCCCACCACCCCACCCCACCCCCAGCCCATACACCGGTAGCTGCGTTGCGCTAGCTTGTGCTGCTGCTCTTGAGAAGAGATGACTACGCAAACAGGGACCTGTTGTGTCCAAGGATGCTCAACCCATGCTGGAAGTTTACACTCACTCCCGAAGGATGAAAAAACTAGAGAAGAGTGGCTGAAGTTCATTTATGGAGAAGTGCCACGCAGTTATAACCTCAATTAGAAAATATGTTCAGCTCACTTCACGGAGGACTGCTTCCATAACTTGGGTGAATTCAAGTTGGGATTGTCAAAGAAACTGATTTTAATTAAAAATTCTTTACCAACCCTGAAGGAGGCGGCCACATCGTCAATACCTGTAAGTTTATTTATTTAATAAAATGCTGCCTTGACTGATAAACGTTTGTTCGTGGTCTGAAGAGTTCATGATGCTAGCATGTGATAGCCGCTCTAGCAACAATGTCCGTGAGCAACAGGTTTATCATACCATATTGTGAATCTATTTTCATTGATAACATCTGACAGCACTGTTTATTCGCTCATGTGATTAGTTGAGTTTTATGTGTTCACCCCTCCGTCTTCCTCAGAAGACGTTTCAGGCTCGAACATATACGGTTGTAAACGTCCACTCGCCATGTTACTGGACTGTTGACGGAGCCGAGAAGAAAGGCTTGCTGCGGGCAATGGTTGTAGCCAATCAGAGCGAAGTCAGCCAGGGAGACCCACATATCATTAATGAAAGGAACCGTGTTGCTGAGAAGAGGATTCTGACCTGCCCGTACACCCCCGCCCTGTTAGTTTTTGAATAAAATTCTTTTGTGAGTTGACATATGCGGGCATATCTACCACATGAAATAGCTTTACGCCAGTTTAAACAGTGATGTCATCACACCTTTAAGGGACAAAGCTGAAAGGATTCCAACATTAAAAGCAGCAGGAGCAGACAGAACTGGGAGGGAGAGTGCTGTCAAATATGTTACTGCATTATTGCAGTGACGAGGATGATGATGAAGGCAATTTGTCTACAGACTCTAAATGACTCAGAAGGGTAAATCTGCACAGCTACAGAATGAGAACGGGATAACACATCGGCTGGGCTGTAGTTACGTTTACCATTGGTCTTTCTTTCAGCATTTGTCGGTGCGCAGGTCTGCAGTGCTCCACTTGAGCCTCCTCCACCCACCACTCAGAGCTCATCTGTTCCAGCACCACCTCCCCATCATTGTGCTTCACAGGCTCCTCGTTGTCTGTACCGTACTCCACATCAATCTCCATCCCACTCCCAACAGGTGACTTCAGCGTCCGTACCGTTTTGCTGACTGGGTAGGTTCTTGGTGGGGTGAGGCCATGGTCAGGGTTAGCCACTGTAGAGACAGCCATCTGACTCCTGAGCATGGCCTCTCTCCTGAGGCGATCCCCAAGCCCCCTGAGTAGAGATCTGTCTCTGTTGTTAGGGGTCAGCTTGGGAGGCAGACCAGCTGAGACTCTTCTGCAGGTGGGACCTTCATATAAACTTGTGTTTTCATCTTCAGGATAAGTAATTGTGTCCACAGTGTCTGCATAATGCACCCTGTGCTGCGTCTTTGGCTTGGCCAGTAGGGGATCATGTCTGAGGGAAGGCTCTTTGGTTAGAGATCTGGGATGATGTTGGTGAAGAGGAATATGAGGGTTGGGGGGATGTGAATGATGCTGAGGAGCATGATGAAGGGGCTCAGAGTTTCTGTGGTGAAGGTGGCCAGTTCCTGGCCGAGGTTTGCCACGGTGGACTGAAGGCTCCTCTTGACTGCTATCCTCCTCCTCTGTCACCTCCACAATGCTGAACAGCTGCTTGTTGTGGACAACCTGAGGAGGTAACTTAAGAATCCTTTCAAGAAGGTCTTCATCACTGTCTGGTGTCTCCAACTTGGATGACTTTAAGTTTGAACAAAAATGAATTGGTGAAGGTGGAATAAATTGTTATATAAAATTTAAAATAAAAAAATGCAAAGAGAAAAGAGGAGAAAAAAACAGAATCACAACCAAAATCAAAATAAGAATTAAAATAAAAGCATAAGGTTTGTGTAAATATAAACATGCACAGAGGCTGCATGCTACAATCCATGAGTTTCTTTACCCTGGTGGCTCCAACTGTATATCCTCTGGCCTGTGCTTCTCCCAGGTGGCCAGAGTACAGGTCCTCCTCCTCCTCCTCCTGGATGTCCGACAGGTCCGAGCGGCTGTTATCAGCGTTATAGTCTGTTGGAGGTTCCACCAGTCCCCTGGCATAACCCTGAAATAATACAGCAGCTCATCAGCACAACTGATACAAATACACAAGTTTTGAATTTTCTCTATTTTTGCCAGATGTTTAAATTCCATTTGTTGCATCTACAACTAGATAAAATAACAAAAAAATAAAGAAACAAGAACATTTACGAAATCTGAGAACTGCTGACTGATCAAGGAAGTTACAGTTTCAGTGTCTGTCCCAACGACAGAGATGGTGAGACAACTTATCACATGCTCTCTTGTGATTATTAAGTCTATGTGCCCAGTTCCTTTCTGTCATTGATCTGACATATTGATCACTCTGATTAATAACTCACTTCAGTACAGAAATCATTTCTGTGGTGAAGATTCAGAGAGCTGACCTGCGGCCTCCTGCAGTAAGCTGGCTCTTGGTCTTGTCTCAAGAACTCCTCGATGGACACCAGGCGAGTGTTCTCCTGCTCCTCCTCTACCTCGGACTCCAGCGGTGAAGTGCTGGGAGGTCTGAGGATGTTAGTGCTCTGGGGGTTAAGGAGGCTGTCCATGAGGGGGGCTTTTGGTGGGGTGGGTATGCGCTCGGGGGTCACAAGCTTGGCACTGGGGTCTTCAATAAACTCTGCGATGGATGGGAAAGGACATATTGTTCCAGGGCTGTTGGTGTCTCTGCACAGATCCAATACCGTTGCCACAACTGGAGCCTGAGCGGGTGTAGGTGGTGGAGCTGCTGATGGTGGCTGAGGGGTGGTGCTGACAGGAGAGGTCACATTAACCTGAGGATGAGAAATGTTGTCAATATGATGCTCTTTCATTACAGTTATGGATTTGTTTATTATTTGCAGCCATGTTTGTTTATTAGCTGAATGCAGCATTTCGATGGAATGTTAGTGCATATTTTTTATATTTAACAAAACTGGCACAAGTTCCATGGAACTGTTTGCAGTTCCTTTTAGGAGTGTATAAAGTAAAAGTACATTGTGTAGTCACAAAGGCAACATGAACAAATGAGTAATGGAACAACGAGAACATATTGTTACCCTTTACATGCTCTTGGTTAACAGTTGCTGATCACTCACAATGAAAATAAAAGAAATGCAGTCCTGAGAAGAAGACCGTCTCATTATAGATGTTGTTACACTACTAGGCCAAAAACAAGTGATTGTGTACGTGATGGGACCAGTAACATTTTCATGGATGTTTTTGTGGATAAAAATAAATCTCTTTTGGAACTAGAATCCAGATCCCTTTGGGTCACACAGGGCTGACTGGGTTAAACCAGTTCTAAGACAAAAGACAGGTTTTAATCATGAATTGAGACGGAGACAACGTGCACACAAAAATACTTCTCATTCAGCTTAATAATCAATTTAATGATTCAAGTATATTAACCACCTAAAGACTATTAGGCCTCACTTTGCAGAAGATTTTTGACAGTGGCCAAGATATCACGAGTGTTTGGGGGTAACTAAACACATGTAGATTTAAAATGAATGAAGCTGACATAGGACTGTGCTGGTTTATGATAAGTTAAAAAAATAACTGAAGAACAAGTCTGAGGCCCCAGAGTGCAAAGTTACGCTAGAGGCATCCAAAGAAAGAATTGGGGTACAATGGCTCTGCCACCACATTCACACTGCTTCACAGATTTTCAGGTTTTCATTAATTTATGGATTCTCATTGTTTGATGTGGGACCACAAACAGCTGAGAATCTTTCTGAGGTTAAAGTCTAAGCTAGAATTAGCAGTATCAGGTTTATTTATGTTCATTAAGAGTCTGATTTTAGGAACTTGTTTTGTGTCTTTTTAACTTGAATGGTTTGTATCTTGTTTTACAAACCAATAAATTAGCAGCTGCTCTTCTTTGTGTATACATTTCAAATAACCAGGGACAGTTTGAGCAGGTACGATGTATACTGTATACTAGGGGTGGGCAACTCCAGGCCTCGAGGGCCACTATCCTGCACATTTTAGATGTTCCCCTGTTTCACCACACCTGATTCAAATCTGCAACCTCTCAGCAAGTCCTATAGAAGCCTGTTAACGACCTGTTCATCTGCAGCAGGTGTGGTGAAACAGGGGAACATCTAAAATGTGCAGGATAGTGGCCCTCGAGGCCTGGAGTTGCCCACCCCTGCTGTGTACTATTCTTAATGTATAACTCAAGGACTATTCCAGTTCAAGAGGAAAGTAATCTCCAGTCATGAGAGATTTATTGAGAGATTTTTGTATTAAACTCAAATCTTTTTAAGGTTATTTCCTTTTACATAAAGACAGGAAGAGATCTTGTAATCAGCATGAATAAAGAGGATGTAATTTTTTGTACAGAGAGATATGTCAGAGTGAACATTACCACAGGAGTGATGATGGAGGCTGCTGTTAATGTGTCCTCACACGCAGCCAAGGCAGCAGCAGAAGACGGGTCGGCCCAGGCTTTCACGTAGGAGGCAGATAAGGGACGGTCTTCTGAGAGGGGTGAATGCAGTGAGCTGGCGGGAACTTCCACTGTGAAACCAGATATGTGTATGTTTGATGGCAAAGTGCTGGGCAGCACAGAGACTTTGGCAGCAGAGTTCATGTAGGATGGTGTTTGGGGTAAGATACTGGGAGCTATTGAGCTGCAGGGTAGGAGTGGCACAACTGGGGCTGTAACAGCTGGGCCTGCCATTATAGGAGGCAGCTTGGAGGGCACATTTACTGGTAAAGAGTCACAGGACTCCCCGTGGGCAGACAAGGTGCGGACAGTGAGTTCCTGAGCTGCCTGGAGGGACTGGATCTGAGAGGGCCCCAGCAGGGCGCTGCCTGCTGTAGGAGAAGCCACCTCCAGCACCTTCAACAGCAAAATAATCACACAAACATGTGACAAAAGCACAATGACAGTTTTAATTTAAAGGCAGATTTGTTTTTATTCAAAAGCAGTTCTTTCCTTACCTTTTTCTTGTCAGCATATATGGTGTATCCAGTGACACGGACTCCATTAGAGGTCCCGGCAGCATCTATGGTGACAGGCAGCCAGCTGATGAGAGCGATCCCTGCAGAAGGACCGGGCTCCAGATGCACATCCAGCGGAGCATCAGGAGGGCCTGCAGCGATTAAAGCTGTTAAAACACAGCACCACATTTCCAGACAAGCATGGGACTGGATGATTAGCTTGTACTGACAATAAAGCACACGGGAAAATATCTACCAGCTGAGCTCAAGGCTCTACAAAGAAATCTGCCAGCTACCACACTATAAGACATTAAGGATCCAGGTACCTGAATTGCTGGTCTGTGGGCATGAAACTAACACAAATATGAAAAATGATTTAGAGAAATATGAATCAAACTGTAGATCACATTCATTGCACTAAGGTAAAGAAATACTGTTGCAGACGAGGAAGAATAGAACAAAAATACAAAATCAAGATTCTACTCAGGATTTAACATGCAGCCAACAGCAGTAACTCAGCTGAAATACAGGAGGGAATTTTCTTTCTTCAGTCTCCCCCTAACCTGAAGATCAGAACCAGCAGATAATCTAGGATTATTCAGCTGTAGCTCATGTTCAGGTATGTATGTTGTTCTAATTCACAGAGAACTGCTGCTCCACAGTTCAGTCACAGTGTGTAAGAAGTTGAACAGAACCAGCAGCAGAATGTAGATCCTGTGCTGAATGTAACTGCCTCCATGGTGTAAAATACAACTCTAGGACCATAATTATATACAGTTGCAGTTTCTTCATTGGAACTCTGTTATGGAGGCCACTTTTATCCAGATTATCTTTCTTATTGTTGAATCATGAGCTCTTGGAGTAATTTTGGTCTGCAGGTCACTCCTTGAAGGTTCTCCAAAAACATGTTCTCTATGTGTGAATAATGTCTCTCACTGTGGTTCACTGGAGTCCCAAAGCTTTAGAAGCATCTCTGTGACCCTTTCAGACTGACATCAGTCTCTTTGACACTCATCAGGTCTTGAATTGGGGGAAATTACTTTTTCCCACAGGGAAGGTTTGTTCGGATGGATTTTTCGCTTAATACATTTAATCATCATTTAGTCAGGTTACATTTGTCAGATATTAAAGTTTTTGTTTGTTTGCATTTGTTTGAGCCTTTAGGTCTGATGATGAACAAAAACATGTGAGAATGTAAATACTTTTTCAGAGAGCTGTAATTCTTTTGGGACTAACATGAGTCTTAAGTTTGAATTTCCTAGTAATAAAGTAAAAGTTTGCACAGACTGAACTCCACTGAAGACAGATGCCTCCAAAACAGAAAAAATAATCTGACATAAAAATCAGTTTACATGTGATGAGATCACATGTAATTATTCTGTCACATGTGTTGGTTCTTTGTCAGTATATTTGATGGGTAAATTGAGTAAACTATTTCTGATCAAGTGGGCTAACAATGCTACAGACATCTCATGGGTAGAAAAAAGGAAAAAGCCCTGAATGTGTTGACCGTAGCTGGATGGAAGACTCCATTTCCAGTTTAGCATGTGGCCATTTGATTTTATTATAAAGTTATCATGAGCCTCTAAGAACCAAATCATGGTCTGGAACAGCAGTAGCACTGATGTGTCATTTCCTGATATCATATCATGCATGTGGCTATATCCATATAAAACCTCAGTAAATGTCTAAAGGTCATATGAAACCTAAAACAACTTTTATCTCGTCTGAGTATTGTTGAATGAAAACAACATACAACTAACAGATGATGAGCACATTTGAGTAGCTNGAGATCTGGAGACTGGCTAGGCCACTCCAGGACCTTGAAATGCTTCTTACGAAGCCACTCCTTCGTTGCCCGGGCGGTGTGTTTGGGATCATTGTCATGCTGAAAGACCCAGCCACGTCTCATTTTCAATGCCCTTGCTGATGGAAGGAGGTTTTCACTCAAAATCTTACGATACATGGCCCCATTCATTCTTTCCTTTACACGGATCAGTCGTCCTGGTCCCCTTGCAGAAAAACAGCCCCAAAGCATGATGTTTCCACCCCCATGCTTTACAGTAGGTATGGTGTTCTTTGGATCCAACTCAGCATTCTTTCCCCTCCAAACACGACAAGTTGAGTTTCTACCAAAAAGTTCTATTTTGGTTTCATCTGACCATATGATGTTCTCCCAATCCTCTTCTGGATCATCCAAATGCTCTCTAGCAAACCGCAGACGGGCCTGGACGTGTCCTGGCTTCAGCAGGGGGACACGTCTGGCACTGCAGGATTTGAGTCCCTGGCGGCGTAGTGTGTTACTGATGGTAGCCTTTGTTACTTTGGTCCCAGCTCTCTGCAGGTCATTCACTAGGTCCCTCCGTGTGGTTCTGGGATTTTTGCTCACCGTTCTTGTGATCATTTTGACCCCACGGGGTGAGATCTTGCGTGGAGCCCCAGATCGAGGGAGATTATCAGTGGTCTTGTATGTCTTCCATTTTCTAATAATTGCTCCCACAGTTGATTTCTTCACACCAAGCTGCTTACCTATTGCAGATTCAGTCTTCCCAGCCTGGTGAAGGTCTACAATTTTGTTTCTGGTGTCCTTTGACAGCTCTTTGGTCTTGGCCATAGTGGAGTTTGGAGCGTGACTGTTTGAGGTTGTGGACAGGTGTCTTTTATACTGATAACGAGTTCACACAGGTGCCATTAATACAGGTAACGAGTGGAGGACCGAGGAGCCTCTTAAAGAAGTTACAGGTCTGTGAAAGCCAGAAATCTTACTTGTTTGTAGGTGACCAAATACTTATTTTCCACCATAATTTGCAAATAAATTATTTAAAAATCAGACAATGTGATTTTCTGGATTTTTTTTCCTCATTTTGTCTTTCATAGTTGAGGTATACCTATGATGAAAATTACAGGCCTCTCTGATCTTTTTAAGTGGGAGAACTTACACAATTGGTGGCTGACTAAATACTTTTTTGCCCCACTGTATCTCAGAAAAAAATGTGTTAAAAGGCACTAAATCCTGACCTGCCATCAGTGTGGTGAAGGTGATCGTAGCACTTTTGTGTTCTCGTCGCTCCGCAGGTAATTCCCATGGCGTTCGGTGTGGCCGCGCTTCCACTTTCACTGTGTGTTGCAGGCTGGGCAAGAGGTTATTGAGGCACAGCGAGTAACAGCCAGCCTTCACCAGCTCACACTCCTCATCGTTCAAGGACACAATGTGCACATAGTTACTGTTGCTGGGCAGCCAGGTCAGGTTGGCTGAGGTGGCAGTAATTCTGTCCACGCGCAGCTGCGTGGGCGCCACACTAACATCCCGGCCAACCAGCATGCTGCAGCGGAGCTGGTCTGAGAGGCCTTTCTCCGTCAGGCTCTGGACTGATATGCGGTAGGCTTTGAGGTTTATATCAAGCCGCTCCAGCACTGCTTTGGTCTGGGCACCGAAGGGCACATTGAGCCGTAGCTCCTGGTCCACGTACACATTATAGCTCCACACATTGCCCCACCCAGCCGGCACCAACGGAGGGTCCCAGCCAATGATGACGCTCTTGGCAAGCTGTTTGATGAGGGTGAGTTTACGTGGGTAAGGCACAACGTCCACTCCCACCTCCTCCAAATCCAAGTCCAGGCCGTTGGTGAGGGGGGCTGGGACAGACAAGGCCGATGCTGAATCTGAGAGGGCTGAGGGGGGGCCAGAGGCAGATGAGACCCCTGTCCGTTCTGAGGTGTTGACTCCCACGTGGAGGTGATGCTGGTGGCTGGCACTGTGCAAGCTGTTGTCTAGCAGGGAATTATGGGACATGTCCCCTGTCTCCGGATGATGAGTGCTCATTATATCGTCGTCCGATACCCGTTCAACAAAGTTGGAGGGAACCAGCCCTCTGCGTCCATCCATCAGCTCACCTGAAAAAAAGCCACAATCAAATGTCAAATATGAAACAGCAAGAACACTAAGCTGCAGACGTAGATAAGACCCCAGACTTACCTTCATAGAAACCATCATCATCCATGTCTCCATATACATAGATGTATTCCCCAGCTGTGAGCGGCAGCTCCACTTCTGGGTTGTCATTTGGACCATCGTAGGGATTATAACTGTTTGATGAAAACGAATGATATTAAATCCATTTCATCACACATGAAAAATCTGGTACTGTCATGAGAAAGCACTGGCATCAGTTCAAGTCTTACCTGTATCTCGCAATAAAAACTTGAAGCTTTGGTGCTTCCCTGCTGGTTGTGTACGGTGCTGGAGCCACATCGATATCCAACTCCTCCACTTCACTGGCAGTGTCCACCTGAGAGCAGCGCAAAGACCAGGACCTCTCAGTGTTAAAGTTTAAAAAATATCTTTAACAATTAACTTGCATTTATTTCTTCATCAAACACAATAAGAAACACATTATACACAACGGTGATGGGAAACATTAATGCATGTGAGGACAAAAGCTTCGAGAAAACCTAAATGACTCATAGACAACAAGCAATCAAATGGCACCAAGCACACAAAGTGAAAACCATCACAGTCTATTATAATCTTTTATCATCATGACAATCAGAATGATTAATTTAAACTGAAACTGGCCAAAGGACTTTGTATCCAGCTCTTACAGTGTATCTGACACGCTCACGTCTCAAACATTTAGAATCATTATAACTTTGTTTAATGAATCATGGTGCAAATTGGTGTGTTTAACACTTGAGGTAAATATGAATGATTTTATGAGCTTCAGTCTCAGTTTGAAACAGGAAGTGATGAAACAGGAAGCAGCTCTTTGTTTCCATCTTACATGGACATTAAAAGCATTAGTCAGCTGGTGTTTTCATTGGTAAAATGGTGAAACTCTGTATATCAGCTGGTTGTAACAACACTGCTTCATTAATGTATTTCCCTAAATCAGACACAGAGAATAATGACATCACTCACACGGAAATAAAAGACTTGATGATGTTCTGACTCAGTGGGTTGAAATTTGATCCATGGAAAGATTCATCTGTGCAGCTCAAGTCATTTTCACTCAGCAGAGACACGAGTTAAACTTCAAATATCATTTCTATCAACAACAACACCTGTAATCCAATACTGTGCCGAGAAAAAACAGCAATATGCAGAAAGAACAATGTGGAAATCTTCTTTTCTGAATGTCTCAACACGCAGAGTTGAAATGAGCTGCAGCTACAGGTCAACAGGATCTTTCTGTCAAACCAGCTGCTGTCAGGAGGAAGAGTCATGAATGTTTATTTTTTCACACTGTAACCACACACACACACACACACACACACACACACACACACACACACACACACACACACACACCTACAATTCATGGGACTTATTCATAATAATTACACCTCATGAAAACACAGATAATTGGAGAGAAATACACACCGTTCCATCCAGGTTTATGTGGAAAAGTTTCCACAGGACACAAATGTCATATTGATTGATATGAAGTAGTCAGAAACATTTTAAACTATTTAATAACCTCAAATTTAACTTTGAGGGTATAACATAGAAGATTTCCTGCAGCGGAGAATCCTAATATATTCTAAAATTCTGTATAAAAAGAACATTCTACAAACAGTGTCCCATTTGTTCCAACAGAAGGGCGGGACCTAAAACTTTTATTGCAGCCAGCCACTGGGGTGGGGTGTGGGGTGTGGCGATTGTTTATTTCAGCTCAACTTCTGTATTCCTATCAATCGCTGTAACGTTGTGAAAAATTGTGACGTGGCAGTTTTTTTTTGTTTCTTACACCGTGTACAATAAGAGAGATGGTGTATTTATAGCTCCCTGTAGGATAATCACCTACAACTACTACTGTATAACCTTCATAATCCAAAGTGCTGAGTGGATTATCTCACCAAATATGAGCTTTATGTGTTGACGAGTGACGAGATGAAAAGACCACCACCATTTGTGACATGAAAGACCAGACGCAGACTCCTTTGAGACGTGCAGTGACAGAAGCCTGTGCAGCAAATCCTAAATATTTATCTTAAGTACATCTGTGAAGGAAGTGCTTGCATAATCAGCTAGAGTCTGTACTTGCATCACATGACAAGCAGGTTAAGGAGGGTTTTTAATCCATTAAATCCACACAAACAATGTGACTGTGCATGGATGTCTTAGAAATCTTGATGAGCTATCTGCCTGTCTGTGTGCAGTTAAAGAAGGAAGATGCACTGCAAAAAATGACACATCAGCAAAAATAGAATTTCCTTTAACCTTTATACCAGTGAACTTTCTGTCACATCTAATAATGCTGCAGCATGTTTGGTTCAAAATTAATCAAGTAAGACACAAGTTTCGTTTCAGGGCCACATTTATATTTCTATGTGACCAAGAAATACCAAAATTGAGACTGTGTTAAATAACTGGTCAAAAATCATTCTGTCATCCTCTTTTAATCAGCTGAGCAGTCTTTCAGCTTAGCAGGGATAAAAAACATAAGATAAACAAGCAGCTTTAAGTGTACAGTAGTAAACATGTAGACAAGTTCAATACCAAGTTCTGCAAACGTCTGAACTCTGAGTAAACTAGACATTCAGTGGAAACTAAATATGACGAGTTACCAAGTGAGTTAGAGTGTAGAGGTCTTTCAATGATCACAATCAGCAGTGTTTATTCAGGGTCAGTTAATTTACAAACCACTTTAGTTTCAGTGTAAAAGACAGACAGTGTTAGAGGCATGGCAGCAGCGGGGAACACATACCTCGTGCGTTGGACTAGATTTGTGTGGACTGAGATGGGTGTCAGACTTTGGGGAGAGGTGTGCAGTCTCCGATTTGGAGGAGGAAGACTTGCTGACGCTGATTGTGGGCAGCTCTCGGTGCTTGGTGACAGGTGAGCGCTCCACTCTGGAAAGTCCTGTAGTATGAGGGGCGGAGCCCAGGCGCAGCGCTGCGGCCACATCTAACAGGAAAGACAGGCAGACATTAATACATGTCCTCTGTAACCGCTGAGCCAGGCTGCTGGTTAACCCGGCTGTCCGTGACCTGTCAGGTGGGCGAGGTCGCTACTTGACAGTACAGGAGACTCAAGGTTGAACATGCCTGATGAAATTGGTGGAGGGGAAAACAAATCTGGTCTCCATCTGCCTGAGATCAGAGATGACTCCACCTCATGTCAACGTGTGTCACACCAATACTGTTAAGGTGCTTAACATGTTCACAGGCGTTCTGTGCTTCATCCCATGAGCGCTGATTCTTATCATCATCATCATCATCGGATTTGGATTTATGATCCCTCTTTTGTGGAAAAGGGAAATTTGTTCTCTGCATTTAACCCATCCCTGGGGAACAGAGGGCTGCTTTTGTTACGGCGTCCAGGGGGCAGGTTTGGGGTTTCAGTATCTTTCCCAGGGATACTTTGACACATGGCTTTTGACACATGACCGAGGATCGAACCACCAACCTCTCGGTCAAAGCCCGACCTCCCTCCCCATTAGACCACAGCCGCCCATCATGTGGTAATGAGAAGTACAGACTCTGTTTCAGTGTTGGACAGTGAGGGTGGAGGTGAGATGACAGGTCAGAACATGCTGTGCTTATATGGTAGAGTCCAACATACAGTATGAATAACAGGAACAGAGAGCAGACCGAGCAGAACATTACCCTCAGGGCAGGAGAGAGGGTCACCTCCCTCAAGACTCCAAAAGGCTATCTCACCCAGAGACACCAAATCCAAAGTACCACCAGAGCAGTCTACAACACATAAAGAGTGTGAGAAAGAAGATGGGTACAGCTGTGGAATACAGCCAGATGAAAGGTTTGGAGAAGATTTAAGCTCTTATTACAGGCTGGGATTCATGGCTCAGTTACCATCAAGTTATCAGTAATAGTTTCCTAACTTACAGCAGAAAACTTTCCCCCCAAGAAGTGAAGAAAGCTGATTTTTAACCATTTTTAACACACAAACTGAAAATGTTTATATTCCAGGGACACAAGCTACACTGTCCAGATGTAGATGTCCGCATTTTCACAAGAAATTGTTGTTAAATTTGTCATCAGTCAGGTGACCTGGATGTTTGGCTGATAAAATAATGACAGATTTACCAACTGTCTCTGGACTTATATAACGGGTATATATATATATATATATATATATATATATATATATATATATAAACTGGTCTTCAACTACAGGTAAGGAAACTATTACTGATAATTACGCCACAGAAACTGACTTGTACTTATCTGATCTAACCTTTAAAATGGCTTGTCTATACTTATCACAATTACAGTACACACATTTCATTGACATTCACAAACTACATTTACAACTTCTTTCCACATCATTTCATCTCCTTACCATTTAAAAGCATATAAATATCATAAATAAAACTTGAAAGGACACCTTAAAATTGGACTCATCTGCCTTTGAAAGCACTACATTTACATCATTCCTTTATTGGCATTGAATTCTACATCTTGTAAATTACTTT
Source organism: Pachypanchax playfairii (assembly GCA_006937955.1). Classification (NCBI taxonomy): domain Eukaryota; kingdom Metazoa; phylum Chordata; class Actinopteri; order Cyprinodontiformes; family Aplocheilidae; genus Pachypanchax; species Pachypanchax playfairii. The sequence goes on along the minus strand of SSNP01000020.1, from coordinate 574,277 downwards.
TTTTAAATAATCTAACACTAAAGCCTGAATCTCACTGGGTAGTGACTGAGACAAATTGTGAATGGCATTAGGGAGAGTTTTCAAAATGTCTTGAAACATTTGCTGGTAATTTAATACCCTCAAAAAGCCCCCAAGTCGTCGAGGGTGTCTGGAACCCTCCTCAGTTTAGTTCCCATGAGAATAATGTGAGAATATTCTGGGAAGGGTTGGCAAACTGTGAACATTTGGTATAACAACAATTTTGCAAAAAAGACAAGAAGGAATTGAATGAAAATCATATTGGAAGTCAGTTGGGAAAATAACATATACATAACGTTAACATGAATTTCAAAATGTCTTTACAGTTTTGGAATATGCAAAACTGCCATATGTGCCAACCCAGTGTGATTTTAATAGAAAACAAGTGTTTTTTTCTTTGTTTCCAACTAACTGTTGCAGCCTAGTGAGATTCTGGCCTGGCATGGTTTTCACTTCATTTCTCTGATATTCATATATGTATATACACTGCTTGCAACATTGTATATTTGATTATTTATGTTTTTCTTTTCTGCTAATACATGTCATAGGAATGCTTTTTTGTTTATTTTAGCAAAAGTGATTTGTTTTGCTTTGTTTTCCCTGGTTTTCCCTAAAGATGGAAAATAAAGTTTGGTAAATTTCAGTAAAATCTTCGAGCAGCTCACCTCTCTCTGTGGTCAGCCCCACCCCGTTGGTCAGAACCGACAGGCTGGGATTGTTGAGGAGGCCAGAGCTGGCCAGGTCCACTTTCGAGGCCTGCAGTCGAAACTTCTCCAACTCTTGGGACAGCAGGCCGAATTGTTCACTCTGGCTCCTGCATTTCTCCTCCAGCTCTCGTACCTTTGACTGTATCGCAACATGACAAACAAATATACAGAAAATAAAAGACAGAGAAAAAAGATTGACTAGAAAAATCCACCTTTCTACACTGCCAGATACAGTCAATCCACATGGTTAAATAATACGTAACAGAGTTCTTTAACTTCTATTTGCTCTGGTTTTACAAATACATAAAGGATAAACAGAGAAACGGCTGTTTTTAAGGGTGGAATTTTCCTTTAAATCAGTCATACTAGTGAGCAAACCCTGTAGAAGTAGAGAAGACTAACTGTATTCATCAGTGTCAGTGTCCTGCAGAAACCTTTTATTCTTTTGGATGTCCACAGTCTTGACATGACACATTTCACAGATTATCTGACCCATGCTGAACAATTTTGATTAAAAAGACCAATTTTTGAAAAGACAACACAGTAACCACACTTCTTCAAATCAAAATGATAAATTTTAGCTTAAAGCAAGGTTTTTGCAAGACAGAAGAGTCAAACTGTCACTGAATAATTTGTTATAAGTTATAAACACAGCAACTCCAGGATCAGCAGAGAGAAAAGAGGTAAAAAGGAGAGTGGGTTTGTTTTACTGTTACGTTGAGAAACAGGAGCTAAATGAATTGTCAGGTAACCTTTGACAGATTCTGAATGTTACATGTTGCCTCTGCCTCACACCCACTAAAACAAAGCCACTAAACAACAAGCTTGTTTTTTCAGAACTTTGCAGATGCTGGTGCACAGCACTACTCAAGTTTCTGTACGTGGCTGATTTCACTTCCGGCTGTGGTGGGAGTTTTCAAGCAGCCTGGTCTGACAAAAAGCCGCTGCGTGAAACTGTCTGAACAACATTTCCTGTTGGCGCTCACCTACAAAAAGCCAAACAGTCAGTGATTATCTACAATACTGACAGAATTATATTATAAACCTGGAATAAAACCCCAGAAAAACAGCAATCTGATTTGCTGTGCACATGAAATAAGTTCAACACGTGTTAAATGTGATGAGAGTTCTCAGTGTAGCTGGAAGTGATAACTGTGTCACAGATCTGTTTTCTGGCTTCAGGTCAATGGCCTGAATTTAGAAATACTTTGGTAACATAACGCTCTTTTACACAAATACTGTCAGGCTTAGAATTTCTACATGCAACATGTACAAAAATAAATGTGTGGAAGGATTAAATCAAGGCAGCTGGGGGTTTAGGTTTTCTGTCTTAAAGCTGGGGGGGGGTTAGGTGTCACGAAGATAATATCTGTAATTCAAGAATGTCAAAAAGTACCTGCATGCAGTCCAATGTACTCTGGTTAGCAAGAAGATAGAACAAAGGACACACAGATTTACAAAAACAAATACATGCATGTGGGAGGGGGGGTCATTTGGTGAAGACTAACAGCAGTTTGAGTCCCAGTCAGATGGCAGAATCACTAGAAACACAATCCCGGTTATCTTTCTAACAGCTGTTTTTAATAGTCTGAGAGCAGCCGCGTGTTGAACGGGCTCGCTGCAGACATTCTCCTGACATGCTTCAGGTTTAAAAAGAGACACAAAGTGAGAGAAATGAAGAGGAAGGAAGTGAGCTGTTTTTACACAGAAGCAACTATACTCTACCAGCTCCCTCCGCAACACAAGCCGAGTCAACTCCTAAAATAAAACACACACGACTTCAAGGTCAAACTCCAATTACAAAATGCCCTGATAGAAATATTTACTTGTCCACATAATGAGATTTATTTTTCTGAAGACATTACAGAGCTTTTGATCTTTTTGTTGCTGTTTATTATTTAAAATCAGCAGCCAATCGGACGGAAGGGGTTTTAACTGTCATCTGAACTCATTTCTTACTAACTGTCTCACACTTTGAGTAGCTCCAGATGCCATCTGTTAAAACTGTTTCTCAGATCTACTGCTGCTTTATTATAAGGTGCCAGGTGTGTGAAAACAGAGAAACTAATGTTGTAAAATAAGAAAACAAAAACGGGCCAAAAAAATGTTTGTGGTGAGTGTTTGACACTATTGTTGCTTGGTGTCTGGGAGTCGTATCAGGATTCATCTCATCTCAATCAAACCGAGAATCTGAGAAATGGTGAAGAGTGTTTTCTTTAACAGTATCTACTCCTCTGTTTTGTGTGAATTTATAAAGTAAAACGTGTTTCTCTGTGGTGTAGAGGCATCACAGTCGTGTCGTACAAACTCACCTCCAGCATCTGAACCACTCCTTCATGCTCCCTCTTGGCAAATAACTGAGCCTAATTTTATATTAAAAAGACATTAAAAAGCCATTAGAATGATGATCATTTATGTGCAGACAAACATCAGATCCAGCTCTGCTGACACATTGCTGGTGCCCAAAGGTTGCCTCCTGCTGGACAAACCAACCTATCTGTCTGTATTATACTCAGAGCACCTTATAGACAAGAACAAATAATACGTTGACAGACATGCAAAGTGTTCAGTGGATTGTGGTTCTTACCCGCTGTAATCGTTTGATTTCATCCTGTTTGAACTTAAGGATAGCCAGTGCCTGCTCATGCTCCAGTTCCAGCTGCTGCCTTCGCTCGGCGACCTCTCGCATATGCTGTCCAGAACATAAACAAGTAGTTGGTGCAGCATTTAATAAAGTAATTAGCACAAGAAGCATCTGACCCCTACAGTACCTTAAGGACCTGCTCTAGGTTCTCCAGTTTGGCACAAAGTCTCTGGTTCTCCTTGAGAACTGAATTGTGTTGAGAGGTCACTTCAGAGAGATCTTCCCTCAGCTCTTCATTCTCAGCCTGAGTCTGAGAGACAACAGGAGGTTTTACTGACTGGATCCTTCTGTCACACCATGCAGCATTAGAGCAGCAATCCAGAGTTTTACCCTTTTCAGGAGTTATGTAGGATTTTTTGAAGTTCCATAAAAGTGGAAAAATGTCTTTTTTTCCCTCTCTCAAAGCCCCCGACTGTTCCATAGGGTTGCATTTAATTTTCACTAAGCACCACCCAGCATTAGCCAATAGCGTTCTACATCTGCATAGTACACCTGTCAATCAACCGAGCGTGCACGCGCAAATATCCACGGGCGGCGTTTACGAGTTGTTTACAAGGCTGCAAAGACATGTGAAACCAAAATAAATAAACAAACAAATAAACTTACAAATTGCATAAACATAACTTACCCATGAAGTGTCCATTGTAACAAAGGTGGCGTGCATGTACGAATGAGAGCAGACGCTGGCTATGGACAGAGGGGTGGAACTTAAAGGTGCAACACATTTTTTTCACCTCAGAGATGCCCTCTGAGAAGAAACTCTGGATTGCTGCTTTAAAGTTAGGAACACTCTGGTCTCAATAAAACATTTCAAAGCATTTTAACTTTAACAAAACATGGTGCAAATTTGTGTTGCTTGATTCCTTATAAGTGTCAAACACAAAAATCTGCACCATGTTTCCTTAGACAAAGTTATAATGCTTCTAAATGTTTTACTGAGATCTGAGCATGCAGAGACACTTTAAGCTGGCTTAAAAAATATTATGATTGTAAAAGCTAAAAGTGTGACATTGAGTAGCATGTCAGAGGGTTGGGAGATACTGACCTGGTCGAGCAGCTGTGCCTTCCTCCTGAGGAGTTCTGCCTCCTCCTTTAGTTGCTCATTTTGGCTTCGCTCATCCTCAAGCTGGCTCTCCTGTTAAAAACACAGAAACTCAGATTCATGTTGTCAATATACAAACATTGTTTGCATAAAAAGAAAGAAACTGTTTGCTTACTAAATCCAGACATCTCTTCTGACGCTTCTTTACTTCATGCTCAAGATTTTCACATTCTTTTCTCTTCTTGCTCAGCTCACGTTCCTAATTAATGACAAAGATTTAAGGCCTGTACAAAACATTGTAATACAATGGATCTGTTATGCAAAGTACAAATACTTCTACTCACACATAACAGAATACATTGACTCTTGTTTCCATATTACCTCTGACACACCACCGCTGAGGTATTATAAAGCTTAGCGTCCTCTAATTATTCTAAATGCAGCTTACATGCAGGAGAAGCATAGGAGAAATCAGCTTATTTCAGCATGAACACTGGACCTGAATAAAGCATTAACACGGGGACAGTGTACAGGGAAGCTGCAGAGCAGACAGGCTAATTCATGACCACCAGCAGCTGACTGGGAGAGACACTATACTCTCACCAGTGGTGACACAGCAAGACAATAAAGATAATTAAACTGCAATCTGTGGTCCGATTTGATAGATTGTGCATCGGTTGGAGCTTTGAAGGTCAGAATAATGTGTATCAAATGAGGCTGTAGTAGAGTCCCATCATGACTGTGGCGCTAAACTGCTCTGTTAAAATAAAGATATTGCGAGAAACATTTCTTCCTGAGGTGATTAGTTACGGTCACTGGATTAACGTGAACACTGTGTATTAAATCTATGTATTCATGATGCCGACTACCTTGAGTCTGCTTTAAAACATACAGTCTATACAAACAGGAATTAGCTTGTTTTCCCACATGTTTTTATAACTTTTACACTTGCCAGCCACTGGAATTCATTATGAAAATCACATCTGAGGATAATTAACTTCTCACAACTGACTGAATGGTAAATTAAAAACAAGCCATGAGGTCAAATGCTATACACAAGAGACACGAGGGGCATAAAAATCTGGAGGAGTTACTAGCAGATATCTGTATTCTGAGATGTGGAGAATGGCAAATGTCCTGTATTTGTATCGGGCTTTTCTAGTCATTAAGACGGAGTGTCATCAAAAAGAAGAAAAGATTTGAACCCACCAACATGCTATCTGAACATTAACCAGGAAAATCACAGTCACAAGAAACTCATATAGTAGAAATTAAACCAACTAGTGCTAAACTTCAATATGAGTCCAGGACACCAGGATCGGATGACAATAATATTAAAGTATGAGTCCTTTGTTTACAACAGCATATCAGGTGTAAACCCGCCTCTCTTCTGAGCAGTATGACAACAACTTCCTTCCATCAGGTTTTTTCTTAAAGCCCTCACATATGAAACTTTGATAAGAACCTGAAGACTACATATAAATGATTATGTAGAAATGGATCAATACGAAATGTTTAACATTTACCAAACCTATTAATTAACAACATTCTATTAACATCAGGTCCCAGTTTTAATTTAAACACCTTTTAATAAAGTTGAGGAAGTATTGTGATATTTGAGCGCTGCAGTTCGTTGATCTATTTGTCAAACTGACACAAACAAAACTTAAAGTGGAGGCAGAGCATAGATGAGAATTAAAGAATGAATCTTTTCTTTTCCACATAAAATTAACTGTCTGCATGAGCGGTTGTGTCTTCATGAAACCTGCTTTTCATACTGTCATTTAAACTTTCTATGTCCTGAATCCAGATTCCTTTTAAATATGGTAAGTGGATACAACATTGGATTGTCTCACCAGAAACTGCAGGTGCCGCTCCGCTGTGGGTCCCTCCGGATGGGAGGGGGTTTGGTTAAGGCCCAGTGGGCATGTCACACGCAGCCACGACTCCTCCTCCTCTGCAGAAGTCTTCTCACACCTGGACGGAGCTTCATCTAATCCCAAACTCAGGTTCTCTCCTAAAATCTAACGGGAGCAGGAAGAACCTTTCAGCCATTTTAGATTTAAACAGCAAAAAATAATTAAACTCAAGGGCTTGAAAACATTCGACTCTGATCCAGAAAACAAGGCAAACAGCCATTTAACCAACACAATAAACCTTAACACTGCACCTAATGCTGCAGGAGGGATTAGCATTGAACCTTCTTCCAAGTGGCCCAACGACAATCAAAGAATAATCCAGGAGGAATCTCTCGTGCCTCCACCATGACAGAAGACTGTCCTCACTAAGCAGCCTGGAATCAGGTGTTTTACTGTAAATTACTTGGCTTAACTAATTACCCTCTCATGTAGAACTGAACCGAACTGATTTCTGCAGCAGTGGAGGAAACTGTGCTAATGGTTAGGAGTGAATACCTGGGAATCTTTTCAGGATTTAGCACAAACTAATTAATACTCAAATTAAAACTGTGCTAGTGCAGCCAAGGCTCAGGATCAGAGGTGCAGCGCCACATGCTGCCAGGGGGGATTGAACTTCTTACACTCTTCTTCATCTCATACAGCCATGTCTGCTTCAGTGTCACTGTTTTTTTTTCATTTGGTTAATGAAAGTATAAAGTGAAAGTTAAAATACTGCTTCAGGACTGAAAATAACTACCTGCCATGTGGTTTTCTTCACGCATGAGTATTCACACAGCTGCTTTTTATGTAATATTGATTCATGAAGTTTAACGGGTGAAATTCCAACTCATGCACAATATCAGACACTATAATAAAAACTCACAAAAAGACTTTAAAACTGAATGAAAAAAAGTGTTTTGTATTTTATGTTTTTAAAGCATTGGGACGTCTGTCTTTACATGCACATGATCTTCAATGGCATCTCCTTCTTAACTGGTTGGGTTCAACATGGAGTCGACCCTCTGCAGCTGTAACAGCTCCTCTGGAAGGTTTTCCACCAGCTTTAAGACTTTACGGGAGTTTTTCACTTCATCTTCTAGAACATTTGTGAGATCAGACACTGATGAGGGACATGAAGGTCAGAACTCTGTGCATGCCAGTCCAGTTCCTCCACACCAGACATCCAGGTCTTTATGGACCTGTTTTGTACTGTGGTGTGCAGCCATGATGGAACAATGAGGGTTCGTTTCTGAAGTTCCCACAAAGTTGGAGCAAATCCCTGGAAAACAACCCCATACCATAATCCTCCTTCTACCAAACTTTACACCTGGCACGGAGCAGTCAGACAGTCACCAAACCCAGACTCATTTATCAGAGTGCCAGACAGAGAAACATGATTTGTGGTTCCAGAGAGCTTGTTTCCACAGCTCCAGAGTCCAGTAGTGTTTTACACAGCTGCACCTGGTGATTTGCACCTTGTGATGTGAAGCTTGGATTCAGCTGTTCAGCCACAGAAACTCATTCCATGAAGTTCTTCAGATAATCTGAAGGCCACATGAAGTTTGAAGGTCTGTAGCTACTGAGTTCTGCTGAAGGTTGCTGAGTTCTGCTCACTGTGCTCCTCAGCATGTTCTAACCCGCTCTGTGAGTTTATACTGCCTAAGACTTCATGTTGTTCCACTTTATTATACCATCAACACTTGACCCTGCAAAATTTAGTAATGAGTTAATTTTACAAATGGATTCATCACATAGCTGCAAGGTGTCACAGTCTGTTGAACTGTTGCCTTGCAGCAAGAAGGTTTTGGGTTTGAAAGTCAGCTGGGGCCTTGAAGGATGGGGTTTGGATGTTCTCCAGATGCTCCAGTTCCCTCCCACAACTCAAAAACATGTGTATTAGGTTAATAGTCCCTAGGTGTGAGTGAGTAGATGTTGTCTCTAGTCCTATGATGGACTGGTGACCTGTCCAGGGTTTAATCTGGCCTCTTGCCCAGTTACTGCTGGAGACTGACACCAGCCCCTCCGAGACCCTGAACAGGAAAAAGCAGGTAAAGAAAAAGATGGACTTACTTCACAGAGAGCATTGTCTCACAGAGTCAGCATGCTCCTGAGAGCGACATGTTCTTTCTCAAATGTTTGGAAAAGCAGTCTGCATGTCTACAAGCTTGATTTTATACACCTGCGGTCTTGAGGAGACTGAAGGGACGTCCCAGTAGGTTGGATACAGTGCATGAAAACAATCTCTGAAGAGCTGTGCTTCTACTTCTATTCTGACACAAGACCAGTTAATGTCTTTTTTTTTAGTAGCTGCTTATTTTTAGCTGTATATTAGATTGATCAGAAAGGCTTGTTGTTTCCAACACACAAATACAGACATCAATATAGAGCTGGTAAGTCACAGCGACTGTCCAGCACCAAACCAGATCCATATCTTTATTAATCGTTCAGATTTTGTCCCTTCAAAGGTGCAGCAGGTACATCAGGTGATCCCTGCATCCTGGCAAAATTCCCACGTTGTATTTGGTCTGACATAGTTAAACCAGTCAATCCTCAGGGGATTTCTAATTAGCTTGTGGCACTTCATACCGTACACAGAGTGGGCCGGTTTAGGTTTGTGGCATTTAGCTGCTACAAGCTTGCAGCTCTGCTTTAAGACATTAGGGGGACTTTTTACTTTCTTTCAGTCAAAACACCTGAAATTCTTTATGACACAAACTGAGATGTAAAATGATTATAATCAGTATTTCAGTCATTATTTTCCTGCAACTGAAAAAAGAGCAACAGATCTTCTGAAGGGTATTTGAAGGCACAAAATGATGATTTCAGGGCAGATATAATCATGTGATTTCAAATGTCACATGGTTTTAACGAATAAACTCAAGAGGCTTGAACGTTACATAATGCCATATTTATACGATGTTGACAGAACTGGCCCAAAGAGCAGCCGATCAAAGATTAATGTATTATAACTTATTAAAATGTTTACGTACCGATGCCAACACACTAACCTCATAAATGTCAAGAGGATGGGCATGTTTTAAGATTTTGATTGGAAACATTGACATTTTGTTGTGCTTTAAAATACAGTCACTGAGAAAAAACATTGATACTTGATCACAAAACAGTGTACCCACCGCTAAAATTCAAACTTAACTAAAACCAGTCAAACTATTAATGGAATTAAAGCAAAGATGAAAATGCCATATAGTTCATAATATATCATGATAAAGATTTCCATGATGAGAATTCCTCAGGTGAATAAAGTTTGTATTTGTGAGGCTCTCAGCTGAGTGAAAGGACAGACTTATACCCCAAAACACTGTGTTTACTTTAAAAATGTTATCATCACTCATGTAAATCCTGACTGGGATAAATGAAGAAAACATCCTGATAAGATGTTTTATTCTGTATCACCCATCTCTAACTAAAAGTGGGATACATCTGTAGTAAAGGATGTAACGTGCAGATGACATGTGAGAAATATAATGATTACTGGTATGGTGGTTGGAAATCTGTTGCTTCAGGTCAGCAGTGAATCAAAGATCTGACCTGAAGCTCAACCGAAAGCTGACACAGATCTTTGAAGGAAGGATGGGGCCGCCAAGTTCAGTCTAAAAGATATTTAACCATTTTAAAGTCTGTTTCTGTGAAAGGTAGAATAACTTTTAACTTGTAGCGTCATGAAGAGCTTTTTTGGAAAAATAATGTATAACTACGACTGATTGACCAAAGTGTTTTGCTGGAATCTTAAAATGCTTTTTAAAAATTAAAATGCTGATTATTTCATAAAACTTTCAATTGTTGTCAATTCAACATTTAACAGTACTACATGGAATATTTCTGTGAAAACATGCCTGTAAGATCTTTTAGATTTTATGGGGGGGGGGGTTAACTCTACCAAAGGCCTACGTCAGTCACTGCTGCAGGCACCCAGTAAAAAGACGCCACTAATTTTTTCTAAATATGAATTTGCTAATAAACAGTAAATATGATTGCTGGTAATTAAACTTTACAAATGATCAATAAAAAGGTGAGCTGCTGCACTAACAAGTGAAACTTTACATTAACGCTTCATTAAAAAAAACAATATTCACAAAAACTATAGTGGAATTTTGACTTTATTGATTTTCAACAAAGATCTGAATCTGTAAAACTTTTAATTCATTTCAAACTTTATTTTTAATCAAATGATAAAACATTCAATTCAAAATAAAAACTGTGAATATTTAAAAAGGATCTACAGAGAGCAGATCTGTTCTCCACAAACTAAGAACCAAATCTGTGGAAATAAATACTTGCATGTTCCTTTCTTGTTAAAACTCTTCATTCTTTATCAATTTTTCACTGTGTGCACTGGCAGTTTTTGGGTGATTTGCATACGTTGACTTTAGAGTCCTAAAATAAAAACTGCTGATTATTTTCAAACATTTCTATTGATTTGACAAGAGAGAACTTCTACAGTTTATACATTTCTTTTTCATTGCTTTATATTCAGCATATTTGTGTATCAATGGTATAAATATATTTTTTTATCTGAGATTTGAAGGTTTTTTTCTGATAAGTATGGAGAATGTTCATCTTTAAATATTTTTATTGGATATTTCATTAAGTAGAGGCTCTGATAACTTTAAAAACTACACTGAACAGAAATTGTCTCATTATTAGAAAAGCTTAAATAAGATGATAACATTTCCAACCTACTTATAAAATCATTTAAAATTATATACCCCATATAAATAATGCACGCTCAACTAAAAATGTTTATTTGACATAGAGGAGAGGGAAAAAACTGACTGCAGAAAAGAAACAACGGATCTATTAACATCTATAAAATGAATGTAATTTCTGAATTAAGTTCCCCATCAGTAACTGATGTGATGTAGAAATCTGCCAGAGTTCATCTTCAGTATGACACCAAACAATGTGCCACCAGGTGAGGCTAAGGGTGTTCCTCTCAGGTTCTTCTACTTGCACAAAGCTTCGCTCAGTGATATGATTATGACTTTACACCGATGTGGTTCAGATATTCTGAAGAATCTAGTACACTGTGGGCCCATGCGTACTAAAGCAGGGTCAGATCCCATTCAGCAGGCCCTGAATGCCATAAGCACATTGGTATAATCCCTGCGGACTACTGAAACGGGTAACTGGATCACTTCTTTTAAAAGCACCTTAATGGATTGGCCTGGCCGTTGATTTTCTTTTTAATGCGGAGCATATCAATGTCCCCCAATCAAACATTCCACCATGTTGTCACTCATTCACTTTGTCTAAATTGTGCATCTGGAAGCTACAAAATGTGACAGTTACAAAACTGGCTGCCCTTGACTAGGCCTCATGATTGTACCATCTTTCTGATTGGTAACAAAGTGCAGTCCATGATTAAAAAACAGTGGGATTTACCAGACTGAACAAAATCTGTAGTTTAAAAACTACAGCAAGAAGATCTTCTAAACTCTTCTGCTGCATGTAATGCAGTAATAAAAAGATGCTTGTATATGTAACACTAATATTTCTCTAAAAATAAACAAGTGACTTTACTATCCAACACAGATGCAATATCTTCAGCCTTCAACACATTCTGTCTCCTCCTGATTTGTCATGACACTGACCAGATTTTCATTTAGAGTTCTGAACAACTTCACATTCACATCAAACAGACTCGTATACGGTTAGCTAACGAGAACCGCAGTCAACAGCTGATACCTGCACATAAAGTAGCTCAGAATAACGTACCCCTTCGGTGTGATCTGTGAGAATGTCAGGGCTTCCCTTGACCTGCTAGTTGTCCAGAGCAGGGCGAGATGGACACGTCTTCACAGCGACTGTAGTTTTACCTACCAGCCAAAACCCTCTCACTGCTGCTACAGTTACAGAGAGCGGATTACTGGACTGTACCATTCTGTTGTTGGAGGGGATTAGAGTTCACACAACATGGCCCCTTTCTGAGTGTGCGCGTGGCACTGGGAGGGAATGCGTGTGTATGTCCTGCAAATGAGAGATTACCACAATCGGCATTCTCATTTGAGCTTCAGATAGAAAATGTACTTTGTGGTTTGAGTAGAAATAAACAAAATCAAGATCCATATATGAAATGTATGTGTTTAATGTTATATAAAGTAATTTTACTTAACAGAAACGCTACCTTTAAAATATGTTGCATGACTTTTCTTTTATTTCAGATGTTCAATGCTTTGGATATAAAATGCACCAAATGTCAGACCACACAGTATTAAAGACCAGATTCATGTATTTTCAGTTCTTTGCAGAGTGACAGACATGTCAGAGTGAGTGAAACACAGAATATAGAGAAGACCAGTATTAAATGCAGAGAGGATCAGAGTGTTCGACTGTGGTAGCTGTGATCAGGCCCAAAGTAAAAGCAGGGAATCGCCTCATTCTTGCTCATGCCAGATTACTATAGAGTTCAATGTCAAGCCATTATATAACACTGTAAAATTGCAGCCATGTGTATGTAAACATACCCCTCAGTTAAAGAAAGGAAACCCAAAATGATCACTGAAAATAATAAATTAAAAATTTACTGAAAATCTGACATTGTTTTGCACTGTGATTCTGTGATTAAACTCCAACTTCAAAAACTCAATGAGACTTCTGCACCTGTCGACAGGTATTTATGTGTTTATTTGGGTTATTTTACACCGTTAAGCTGCCATGAAATGGGTTTGATGCTGTAACAGGAGCAGCTCAACAGCAGCTGATAGTGAGGAGAGCAGCAGAGAGCCGTGCAGTGACTGTCAGGGTTGTGGGACAACTAGGCCAGATAAAGAACGCACTGCTGGATCTAAGTTTAACTCATTTTAATCTGATTAAATATAGATTTTTAATATAGATTATTATTTTCATTTGACTTTTTTGAAAATCTTACTTCAGAATAGTCCAATGTTTGGTTCTGATTCGTTCCTAGTATGTGTATCTGTGTGTTTGGGATCATTATCCTGTTGGACATCCCCTGACTACGACTGAGAGGAAGATTTCTGACCCTCAGCAGCACATTTCACTCCATTACAACTTGATAGTCTTGAGGTTTCATTGTAACCTGCACAGATTAAAGACAGCCTGTGTCAGAGGAAGTAAAGCTGTTCCAGAACCGAACCGAGCCCCTCCATGTTTCTGTGTAGGTGTGGTAGTGTGGTGTTCTTTTCTTTTATAGTTTCATGTTTCCTTCTGTTAAACATGGAGCTGATGTGAGAGAGTAAAATCTCCAGTTCTGACTCATCAGTTCAAACTATCGTCTCAGTTAATCTAGTGTGCAACTCAGTTTCTGATACAACAGCAAATGAAAAACAGTATGATGAAGAGGATAACTTTACCTTCTCTTGCCCCGCCTCCTTGGCGTTTTCCTCACACTTTTCCGTGCCTCTGAGCTCGGAGCTCTGGCGGTGCTGCGGTCTGGACGAAGTGACTGACAGCTGTCTCTGGAGTCGCAGCACCTCCTTCTGAGACTCCCTGAGAAGGTTTTCATATTCCACCCTGCCCGACTGAACAGAAGAGCCCTGCACAGACATGACACAGAAATACATTGATTTAACATGGTTGTTTATAATCAGGGGTGCACATAAGTGGTCCGCAGGTCCGCACACACTGTCAAAATATAAAATGCGCACCAGATGAAAAGTTGCAACACGCGTTTGCGTACTTAACATTGGTTTGGCTGAGCTGCGTGAATTTTTAGGTTAATCAGAGGCGGGTTCATTGTCAAATAAATGAAGAATCCCGTTGACTTCTTTTGTTTGACTGATATGTTTCTCAGCCAGAGCGCCGAAGTTCCAGCTGATCAGCTGATGCTGCGTCTCTCTCTGTCTCTGTGTATCAGTTTGCCAGTGTGACGGATTTTCAGTCAGTCAGATCAGTGCAGCTGACTGCAGGATTCTGCATCGCGTCAAAACTGAAAAAATTTACTGAATAAGACAAATAGACCATCGTGGCACAGACGTGTAGAACTACCTTTTTGTGCTATAAAATACAGAAAACCACCTGTTTTAATCAACAGTATCAGTGTATTTGTCTGTGATCTGCGCCATTTTGAATGCGCGCAAAGCACTATGGGATATGCAGTCAATGCCCCATAACTGTCCACTGTATCTTTTTATCTGACTGCATCACATTACAAACATCCTCATCATTTCAAAACAAAAAACAGTTACAGTAAATGACAGAAGCTCCAACAGCTGACTAATAAATTTCAACACCAAACTTTTAAATGTAGATTAAAGTGATCAAACCTGTAAACAATCCAACCTGAACTCTGAAGGTTTTTTTTTTTACCAGTATTTTTATATTTTACTGGTTTCTCTTGATTTTTTCAACAATTAAAGGATTTTTATTGAAACAAATATAGAGCCAGGTAAAGTAAACAGACTGAATTTGAAGCTTGATGAAACCAAAAACAAAGCAGAGGAGCTCGGAAGAGACACAGCGAGACACATTTAAAAATGTGAGGACCAAGCAACAACCCTAGGTTCTCTTCTGAGAACCAGGCCAAAAATATTATGTGCACCCCTGCTTATATTACTGTTGTATACTAAAGGAGTTCATGCTAAAGAGATTCAAAGAACATGTCTGTAATATCTCTATAATCTAAAGTTGCCTAGTTATTTAAAAATGTGCTGCTGAATTTAAAACACTTTCAAACTGTGTTTAACAAACTTACATTAAAGTAAATTAACATTCACTGAAATAAGGAAACTAGTGTTTGTTTGATTATATATTTGTTGTAACATTAAATCTGATACCACTGGAGAGTCTGTTTATTTCCTCTGAAATGCAGCCATGTTTTTAATGAAAATGCACCTTTGGGTTGAGCAGCAGAGATTGTGGGTTGTTCCAATGAAAAATCTGCCAAATCTTCCCTGCCAGAAAGCTGAGTTTACTGCTGGCTTTTGTTTGCTGTCATTAATCTGAAGGAATGATTGAAATCCGAACAAATAAGAGATAGTGGTGATTTAACAATCTATTCATTCAACAAAGAGGAGCCTCAGCAGCACGTGGAGGAACCACATGCCACCACAGCCTAACATCTCCTCTTCATGCAGATCCCCAGTTTGGCCACACGATGCTGTGGGATGCGTCCCATTCTTCACCCAGTATTCCTCATGAGTCAGCATAAGTGTTTCCGTTGGGTACTCTGACACAAACAGCACAACCAAGCTGATCTCACTAGGGTTTAATGGGACTGTGGTCAGGATCTCTGTCTTCTTAACACTTTGACCCAACAATCCAACTGCCTTTAATAGAATCTGGACTCATTACTGAACATGAAGTGCATCCAGATGTTCAGGTTAGTGAATATGTTGTAAATGGACCTGAGGCTGAAGGTCAGTCATGTGGACATGGTACCAGGACTCACTCCAAATAATGCTGCAGTGGGTTTGCAGAACACCAACAACAAGTTCTATCCAGATCAGTCAAACATGGCTGCTTGGAGCAGACATGACTGAGTGCTGTAGCAGGTCCACACCCACAGGTGCTGCTCATGAGGCACCAATCACACACCTGATTCTCAGCCCCCCCATTGGCAGCATAAGCAACTCTTTCATTAGTGTGACCCACAAACCCAACTCTGCTGCTCAGTCTGCAGATGCATTTGCCTAATAAATGTGTGACTTTATTTGTTTAACAGTAAATATGTCAAAGAATTTAAAGCAAAAGGCATAATGCACTTTCTATCATCAGTTTAACATGAGATCCAACAGAAAACATTCTCACTGCATCAGTCTGCAGTAAATCCTTATCAACCCTTTTATCACTTTAACTAACAGATGTTCATATTACAGACAATTAGCTCCTAATTATAAACATGCACTGAGACAGGCAGCCTACTTCTTCTGCACAGCCATCTATCCAGACATTAGCAGTGATGCAGCCTGTGTAATACGGGTTAAGGAAAAATTACTGGGAAGACCAATACTCAGGCTGTCCAACAGAGGGAGTGCTTGTAACATCAGGAACTTGAAACAGAATTTATGAGTGGAGTTCAGTGGAGGACGAAATTAAAACTTTGGCCTTTCAGTTTGAGTCACCCTGGTTTGTAAGATTATTTTCTCTGCATTTACCTTGTTTGTGCCCAGCCGTGCCTCCAGCTCTCTGCATTCCTGCTGCAGGGCAGCTATTTCTTTGTCTTTAGACAGCAGTGCATCAGCATGCTGGGCCAGGTCTCGAGCTCGCTGACGGGCAAAGGCTTTTTTGTATTGTTCCACAGAACCAGGTCTCATCAGTGATGGTGAATTTACCTGGATTTCAAAAACATATTTTCAGAAATGCAGAAAGAAAACTTGAGCTGGTTAATAATGAAAAAACATTGCAAATAGTTTGAAATTAGAAAAAGACTAAATTTGCTAAAATGAATGCATCTGCAAAAAGTCTAACTGTGGTGTTTCAGTGTCAACAGGCTGGTTTCAACTGTGTCAGAATGAAGACAGCAGTTATTATTAAAATCTATATTTGATTCAGTAGTTTTATCCATGTGAGGTACACGAGAGGAAACGAGAGTTAACAGTTTCTGCTTCAGGTCCTTTGTTTGATTAAATAAAATACTGGTAATAATTTTGGCTATTATGGTTAGATTCTATGGCAGGAATCCAGTTTCTGAATTAATGAGAACTTCAACTATTAAAGGACATTTACAAACATGACTAATAATTCCTCTGCTGACTTGTTTTGAGTAGTTAAAGATTTTATCTTATTTGATTTGTTAATGTCAGTGAAAAATATTGGATCCAAGTTTTATCACCATCGACCTGGTCATGAACTCTGATTCTTACAGGTCTGTTGTAAGGCTGCATTAAGGACATAGCAGAAAACGGTCCAAAAGACATTTGTTGAGTGTTTGCAGCCATTAGCACAGGTCATTGTGGCCGAGGCTTAAGCTTTTACAGTGATGTATTTATTTACTCTGAAGGCTGTTGGTGGTTTACAGTAAATATCTTTAGCACATTTGGTAATTCAAACTCATGATCAAGAGTGGAGACAGATAGTGCTGGGGAAGGTAGTTTGCTGTAAGGCAGAGCTTTTTTATGAGTGTGGTTTACCACTCTCAGGTTGGCCTCCTGTAGTTTCCGAGCCCTCTCTTCCAGTCTCTTAGCTAGAACAGTCAGCTCGGTGTTCTTTCTCCTTAGCCGTCTGACCTTCTCCTCGGTCTCTGGGGCACTGCTCTTTCTCTAAAAATATTGAACACAAATATCATGGTCAGGCAGAGCCTGCAGAAAATAAATGAACAGAGCAATGCCAAACAAGAATGTTAAGATAATCAGTTACTCATATGAACTTATTAGTAAAGGATTTAAAAATGATCTCCCTGTGCAACACCTAGATATCTAGTTGATCTAAAAGGAAAGGACAAACTATTAAGCATTTAATAAAGGGCTGTGGAAAAAGACACAAAAAAGAACAAAATCTTTTTGTAGTGTTCTGAGAACCTGTCCTACTTTCTCCAAAGCCTTTATCAGGGGTACAGTTATTTTTAGTCCTACCAGCAGGCTGTTCTCCTCTCTCAGGTTGCTGCAAGTTTTCTCCAACTTATCGAGAGCTCGCAGGAGGTCTGAGTTCTGTCGCACCAGGAACCCATAATCTGTACCATTCTAAAAGAAACATAAGAACGCTTGGTTTACAAACAACATAATTGTGTTTTTAGAAGACATCAGGTAACAAAAACAGTATTACCATTAGCTTGTAGAAAAAATGAATAATTATTCTGCTGAATTCTTTCAATTACAGAAACTGCTCTTTGTGGTCAGTAGCTGATGATCAAAAACTCACTGGCACAACTTTCATTAAACAAACTCATTCAGTGTGTAAATGGCAATAGACAGCTCCTACAATGCATCAGCTCAGCATAAGAGAAAGGAGAATGCTTATATGCTATACCATAAAGATAATCGGATATGAAATAAGATACAGTGGTGTGAAAAACTATTTGCCCTCTTCCTGATTTCTTATTCTTTTGCATGTTTGTCACACAAAATGTTTCTGATCATCAAACACATTTAACCATTAGTCAAAGATAACACAAGTAAACACAAAATGCAGTTTTTAAATGATGGCTTTTATTATTTAGGGAGAAAAAAAAATCCAACTCTACATGGCCCTGTGTGAAAAAGGCATTGCTTGTGGAATTGCATTGAATGAAATGATTGTTCAAATCATTGACTTCATCCAGACTTCCATCTAATTGATCCTCCTTCTTCTTAAAGCCTGTCATTTTCATCATCCCTTTCCACAAATCTCTTACATTGTTTTGCTGGAGCTTGTTCTCCAGCTTTTTCCTGTTCACCTTCTTGTTGTTTCTGATGAGTCTGACATGTTCGAAGACACAAAGTTGTAGTAGTTCCAGAAAAAACTCCAGTGATGCATATAGTAAACAAGGGGAGACTCCTATGCTCCAAACTCTTCTCCTCTGTTGTCCCCCGATGGTGGAATGACCTACCAAACTCGGTCCGATCCTCAGAGTCTGCAGCTACTTTTAAGAGCAGACTTAAGACTCACCTCTTTAAAGAACACTTTCAGTCTTAATGTAGGATTAATTTATGATAGCGATTTGAGAATTTATCTCTCACAAACAAACAAACAAACAAACAAACAAACAAACAAACAAACAAACAAACAAACAAACAAACAAACAAATTTAAAAAAATAAATAAATAAATTGTTACACTTGATGTATCAGCGTCGGAATTAAACTGGACTCCAAACAGTCCGCCTCCTTATATTTTTTTTCCTTCTCTTTGAATTCTTGCTTGTATGTTCTCTCAATGTAAGTCGCTTTGGATAAAAGCGTCTGCTAAATGACAGTAGTAGTAGTCCTATGCAAATTTCTAACGGAGGCGTTTCTGGCGTTGACTGCATTAAATTCAAAAGACAAATTAAACCAACAACAGCATACAATCTTGGTCTATCCATATTCAGCCACTTTTTCAGTAAAAACAAAATACTTCCTATTCTGAAGATGTGAATTTTTTAACAGCCTGTACTGTTACAGGAGTTAACAAGCTAACAAGCTAGTTCTCTTGCTCTCTTTAAGTGAAGCAACAGTTGAATGGAGCAGCAGTCAGTGTGACAGGTCATCTATGAGGTAATGAAGATTGTAATAGGTGTTTCACAGCACATGGGTAAAGCCTCACTTTGGTGTTTAGTTTAAACAGAATCTGCTTCTGTGTCATGGGTTCATTAATGAGCCCTGAGGCTCAGAGACAGGTTGGCAATACACCTGCAACATATGGATGTAGTGGCTGAAGTAACAGGAGATGGACAGACTGGGTAACAGAAGGAGCTGCAGATAAATGGTAGGGGTTTCCTTAATTAAACACACAGTTATATGTCTGTTTCATACAGTGAGAATCCTGTCTCACCACACAGCTCAACTAACTTAGATGGCTACATTTAAAAGAATTAAATTTTTGCCACAAAAAGTATCTTAAAAGGACAAAAGATTTGTGACAAGATCTTAATACAAACCTGAAATATCCCACTGCCACGATGACAGATCAGTGGGAGCACAAGGACTATCACTCCATCAAATAATCTTGTGACTTTTTTATCACAAAAGTAATTTAACCGTCATCTTCATCACGTTGCCTTGGTAAGGATGATGATGGGTAACCTGGTGGCTCCCTGGAGGGTTTTTAAAGCTGTGCTGTTACACAAACACCACTAAAGGGTCTCTAAAGCAGAAGCTTGGTGAACAAATCATCAGAGAAACTCTAAAACAAACACAATATGTTTGAGTGAACAGTTTCCAAAAATAAGAGTCTGTTTATGTCAATGTAGTGAGAAGCTTGCGGTTACAGCAATGACCTGATCCACATCTGTCAATACAGACAAAAAACAGCCTCATGGACAACATTTAAAATCAATAGAAGCTCAAAGTCAGCAGGAAGATTCTCTTTACGACGAGACAGCGTTGAATGAGCTGATACAACAAAAGACCAAGTTTGACTACTTTTACTGAAAAAATACAAATACTACCCAGATTTCTGATAAGAAAACTGCCTAGAAAATATACCCCGTCAGAGTAAAGTTAGATCCTTGAGGAAAAAATATTTAATCACAAAACATCCTGTCTTATGAATGTTTATAAATAAAATAGCTTTTATTTGCATTTTCATTCTCTTTATAAGACAGTGTTTTTATTGGTCTGCTCTGGATCCAGACCTATGGAAGCCCAGAGAGGACATGCTCAGAAAAGCAAAGATGAACTATTGGATTAGATTAGATATAACTTTATTAATCCCTCAGGAAGGTTCCTCTGGGAAATTATGTTTCCAGTAGCAAACACCATCTTACAGATTCAAAGAAATAAACAACTAAGGTCACAGTATAAAAAAGGGAAAAAGATAAAAGGTTGTGCATGAGAGATAGTCCAATAGTGGTCAAGTTATTGCACATTATTGCCATATGAATTTACAAGAACAAACAAACATAAACAAATAAGTAAGATCTAAATATAGAATAGAAAATACTAATAAACTAATAAACTAGGAAGAGAATCCATTAGCTAGATGAATTATTGCACAGTATTGGATTGAGATCTGGTGACTGTGGAGGCCATTTGAGTACAGTGAACTCATTGTCATGTCCAGTCTGAGATGAATCCAGCTTTATGACATGGAGCATTATCCTACTGAAAGTAACCATCAGAAGATGGTACACTGTGGTCATAAAGGGATGGACATGGTCAGCAACAATACTCAGGTAGGCTGTGGCATTGCAATGATGCTCAACTGGTAAAGTGTGCCAAGAAAATGTCCCCCACAACATTATACCACCACCAGCAGCCTGAACGTTGATACAAGGCAAGATGGATCCATGTTTTCATGTTGTTGATGCCAAATTCTGACCCTACCATCTAAATGTCGCAGCAGAAATCGAGACTCATTCAGGCCAGGCAACATTTTTCCAATTTGCTATTGTCCAATTTTGGTGAGCCTGTGTGAATTATAGCCTCAGTTTTCCCATTCTTAGCTGAGTGGGAGTAGCTGTAGCCCATCTACCTCAAGGTTCGACATGTTGTGAGTTCAGAGATGCTCTTTTACACACCTTGGTTGTAAAGAGTAGTTATTAGGGATTGCCATAATGAATGTAGTTCCAATGCAAATGCATCTGAAATCATTACATTTCCTGAATACACTCCCATATTCATTTGAATCTTTCAACCTTGTCATCACAACTTCGTCTGTCAGCTGTGGAATGAATGCAGATTTCTGATTGGCTGATGGTTTCAGAGTCCCGCACAGAGTAGCAATCCCTCTCAAAGTTTCTTCAGGAGCTTTTCTACTGTTGCCTTTCCATGAACCAATCTGGCCATTCTCCTCTGACCTCTTGCATCAACAAGGCATTTTCACCCACAGAACTGCTGCTCACTGGATATTTTCCCTTTTTCCTGACCATTCACACTGGGTTCAGTTTGTTTCTTGTGAAATTTTAATAATGTGTTGAATTATGATGTTCCACAATAAAAGGCAGAATGCAAAAGGTTTGTAGAGTGTGAACAAGACATTTAAGAAATAAAGCAAAACTGCTTCTATTGGCATCAGAAAATTAGGTCTTGAGCATAATCAGATACTCTGGTAGAAAACCACATAAGCTACAGCTACTTTCAGCAGAAACAAACCCAGTTAGCTTCTGAATGAGAGCTGAGTAAAATCTCCAGGTTCTGGTTCGGGCCTGTAAAGTAGCAGGATGCCACAAGATGACAGAGTTGGATAAGACACAATTTCCCTTCAGTTTAGGATGATGATGCTATAGTTAAATCAGTCCTGAGCTGAAGCCGTGTCAGAGGGACCTAAGCATCACCAGTACCGTTTCTGATTCTAATGATTCTGGACTCCATCAATGTTGATTAACTGGTCTTTAGGATTCATAGCGGGACTTTTCCTGAAGCAAGCAGAAATGATGGCTTCTTGCTACTCTTTCTTCTCTGGCTGCTGTAGGAAAGAGGCCGCAGGTGGTGAGGTCTGTCCCAGGCCTGTGATCATATTAGTATTCAGTGGGTTCTCTTCTCTCAGAGGAGTGCTGGTCTCATGGACCTGGCTCAGTTAAGAGAAACAGATGTAACTCAGTAGCAGGAGCGCAGGGGTCTTTCCACAAACGTCTGTCAGCAGAGTCAAGTTGTGAAAAGGACAGACCAGCCCAAAAGCTCCCATTATCCTCTGCTCTTTGTTTTTACATTTATTACAATGAATCTGACTGTCATATAAATAAATAATGTCACAGAAACGATTGACTTTTACAACAAAATACTCTCAGAGTTCTACAATGGGCTCATTATTATTCATTATTATATAATCTTGGACAGAATATTCACAGCTTTCATCTTTATGCTGATGACACTATTAATAAAGGTACAATATGTAAGAATTTTACAGTGAAATACAACAGTTTAATGTTCCACTGATGTAGAAAATAAAGTTACATTGTAACAAATTTCAAGCTCAGTCGGCTGGGGCGTCGCTAGTTTATGTCACTGTAAAAACGCTGGTCCTGGACGGAGTCATTGTTTACAATTACTATTCCATGTCTAGACTTCCTGGTTCCACAGTAAATCACATGTGAGTCTGCAAGGTTGTGAAGTCTTCAACACAAGCAGCTGCAATTCCACAACTACCAGTGGCAAAGAGTAAAAGAAGCAGCCCTGAGGTAATCTGTTTGTGTAGGTTCTCATTCGACCAGGACGTAGACATCTTGTAAAAGGTTAATAAAAACAACTGGACTGTTGTGTTTTACTTGAAAACGTTTTGCCTTTTATCCAAAAGGCTTCTTCAGTTCTAAGGATTGGGAGTAGCAGGCTTATAAACTGTAACCAGAAAGACCACACCTAGCAACTAACGAGGTCATTGTTTTTATAATGGTAGCTCGTCAGGGGCCCAGACTATCCCTCAGTTCATTCCCAAATAGGGTCGTAGACATCTTAAACATTTTATCTGTTTCCTTCTAAATGTATGTTGTAACTTTATTAAAACATCATAAAGTTAGAAAAAATATCTACAGAAAAAAATCTGCAGGAGAGCTTAGGAAATTAAAACTCACAACGAAACAAGACTCGGGAGCTGTTTAGTGATCCAATTATCAACCAAAAAAATGGAGCAGTTGATTAAAATTTCAGAGATTTATTTTTGCATATTCATTAGGCTGCACCATCAGATTGTTCTTTTGTCTGGGATCAGGATGAGCTTTTGTAGGCCATATGGAAATAACTGGTTTCATAGAAACACCAACATCAGCATTTTTAGCTGACAGCTAGAAATCCCCCACATTAAACCTCTAAGGAGTCTGACTACAAGACAAAAGACACAGGCAGGAAAATAAGCACTCATAAACTGATACCAAGCTGTGAAAAAACAAAAACCACTTTGTGATTATTGACGGAATTTTGACAAGACAGTCACAGAGTAAAGTAAAAACCCATCAGCTGATTATTTAATCTGATGGAGCTGACGGTTGATGTCTTTAAGATAAAAATATACTTTTCTGCAACATATACTTTGTTTTTTACCGTTTTGCAATCATCAACATTTCAAATCAAACTGCTCATCTGTGTCAGAATTTGTCCAAACAAAGAAAGATGATGATGTTTTGATTAAATTTGTACCAATGTTCTGAAGTCCAGATCACCTTTATATCGAAAACACCTTTTCAAGCCTTTCCAACTGATCCCATTGATCCCTGCTGTGTATCAAACTCAAACATAAAACACAAAATGATGCAGATTTCTGTGAGGTAAAACTACTATTTGTAAGGTGGAAAATAGAAGTTCAAAGCAGATGTGGTCCTTTATTAAAAACTGTAGGCACAAAGCTTATTTGTGATGCATTTCATTAACTGCAGATCCCTCCTTCTACTCATTTATAAGTCATGAGGAATCCGGCAAAACTGTCCTCTCAAATCCCCTCCTGTATTCATCACAACTCATCTTGGTGAGATGCCTGATGGTGAAAGCAGAGGGGGTTTCATGTATGGGGGGTGACACAGAACACCCCATTACTTTCCCCAGGCATTTGTCAGACCTCTGGTTGAGGCCCTGCAAGACTGAAATATACTCTTCAATTTACTTCTATATGTTCTGTATGTAGAAGATACATAATATAGATGTATTTCAGCACAACACCTTAATCTCATAAGAACTGTCTGGTTTAGATTCAGGAAATCACATTCAAATCACATCATGACTTATTTCTGATAATTCATCCATAACATTTATGCTGGTGTTTATTTTACACTTGTGAAGAAATCAATTCAAGAGTAACTGTCGTGTTTTATTTGGGCTTCCTGTTCTGGGCTTTGGTAACTACAACACAGTACTCAAAATCTATGGCTGCATCATGTTCTCACAGTCTTCACATTAAAATGTCCAAATCCCCTGAGCCTCCAGGGGTTTAATAAAGTGCCAATCCTACAGAGAATGTCTGGTCTTAAAAAAAAAAAAAGGCAAACAGAGGGAAGGATCACCAAATTATTTCATTGCAGTGTCAGCAGAAAATGTCTAAAGAGGCGACACAATGAAGTGGAGACAATTCAATTTGCCCTCAACTCTCTGCAGGTGCCTGTGGACCCCCTGCACCGGGTGCACTGGAACTATATTGATATTTTAACTCAACTACAATAAAGAGAACTACAACTGTGTTTAAGAGCTTGCACAAAATCCCAAACCGACTAACACAGATGTAGATTCTTCTATTGTGTCTAATCAGTGTTGTGTTTTTTTTAAGAGTTAAAGTCAAAAATGGCTAATTCCGCCATACCTTTAACTTACATACTGTTAAAATGTGATGAAATGTAATGAAAGTCAGAATCTAAATGTATTTACTGGCTGATAGCTGCATAGAGAATTACACATGAGGGACTTAAATGTTCACTTTTTATTTCCCATCTGGCCATTTCTTGACCACATTGAGCAAATGGATTGTGCTTGTTATCATGTTGAACAACCAATACGCCAACTGCTCTGTCCCACCAGATTATTGTTGTTCTCTTATGCAAAAACCATTCAAGGTCAAAAGATAACCAGCAAGTCAAATCTAACAAATCTCAGCTATCTGGTGTCAGACTCTCAAATGGTAAAATGGTAAATAGTGTATACTTGTATAGTCAGATGACACGTGTCACACACTCACATGTTTGGTGGTGATAAACATACACATGTTGTCCCACAGCTGGGACACACTCTGACACAGGCGGGGCTGCCAGGTGCCACCAGACCCTCTGACCACTACCAAACAGGCAGGACGGGTGAAGGTGTCTTGCTCAAGGACACAGGGACAAGGTGTTCAGGACAGACTCTCCACTCTTTATGGGCACCAATCATGTACTATCATCTTTTGGCCAGGTACACAAAAATGTCTCTGTTTTTATATATTTTAAACAGAAAAACAATCCTGTGGTTTTTCATTTTTTTATAATTTGGGTAAATTAAAACAATAAAGTTTATTACAAAACATTTCCAAGACATGGACACAAAGACCAAGCAGACCCTCTTAAGGCAGCCTGTTGGCATTCACACCAGAACCAAGTGAGCCGGCCAAGTCCTGTGACAAGCTGTGCTTACACACATGACGCTGACATCCTTCATATGGTGGTCATAACATATATCACACTGAGGTCTCAGACCCAGCTTTATCATCTTTAATGAAAGGGATCTAGTAACAGAAGTTTGATGTCTGTCTCACAAAGACTCTGTACCCCATTGCAGCCAGACGGTAGCCAGACACACGGTGATGTTTCAGCTGTGAAACAGTGATGGTCTTGTACTCCAGAGATTCCCTTCTCGCTCCCCAATCAATTATTTACCAAGTGTAATGTGGTCAGCCAATAAAATACTCACACTTGCCTGCTTGCCACTAACACATAAAAATGAGACCATGTAGGAAAGATCAGCATCAGGAAGATGTCCTACACATACAGTAAGTTATTGTTTTTTGGAAGAGCCTAAAATCAATTTTTAGGCACTCTGAAAATCAAGTTAAACAGTTTGGGGTTGAGGCCTCTTTGCTGTGATTTTGGCAGCTTAGCTTTGTGCTGTAAAATGTAAGTGAATATATCAGGGTCTTAAGGAACATGTTGACTGAATCAAATCGATAATTACAGTCCAACACCACAGTTTCCTGAAGGGTTGAGAAAATGTGTGCAGAATAGACCAAAATATTTTCCATTTGAGAGGGAAAAAGCTTCAGATTTCTACAACAATAATATGACTCAAGGCAAAATTTGGGCAGTATTAAACAATATGAGCTCCTGGTGAAGTGCTTCATCAACGGAAGCTACTGGGCGGACCAACATGGAAGTAACACAATGTTTCTTGTGAAAGTTTGGTGTAAATGAATCTCAACCACCTTTACATTCACATGCGTGCCTGCAGTGGTGAGTGAAATCTTGAGTAACATGGTCCAATAAGATAATAAATCACACCTTCTGTTTATGTGGCAACGATAATCTCATTACCAGCTTGACTCTTGCTGCCTGGTTAGATTAAAATATTTCAAAAAACAGAAACGACGGCCTGTAAGTGGTTCATTAATCTTGCTGCATCTGAACTGAACTGCTTAGTCATGTGACACAGATTTCCAGATTTTTTCGCTGAGCATCAGTTATGTCAGTTTACTGGCAGCAGAGTTGACGGGGTGTATTTACTGACTCTGTGGAACCACAGCTGACAACAAACTCTCAGACACTCACATTCATGTTTCAGCAGGTTGGATAAAATAAATAAATGTCAAACAGGAGCGTTGAAGCCCTCAACATGATGTCTGAGTGATGGCTATCAATACAACACTCTTCCAAAAGATGGAGCTCAGAAATGATGTTTTCAGCAAAAACAGGAAGTGATTTAACTGAAGAAAATTTGAATGTAATTTCCAAGTTACAATCTGAAAAAAGCATCTTGTGAAAATTTGAACAAATCTGGAAATGGCTTTAACATTGTGTGGGTATGATTTTGGGTTTTTTTTCTGGAAATAGAGAACTAAAAATAGTTTTTAGGTCAAGATCAAACAAATCCTACCAAGCCTGTTTTTTTCTGCAATCCTGCTTCAAATAGCACTGATAGTAGTGTGCTGCTCTCACCAGATCTCTCATCATTTGAATCTAAAATAAATGAACCACACCTGCTGTAACTCCTTCTAATTTACACAACTGGTGAACATGATCATTTGTAATCTTTACAAAAAGGAAAAAACACACATGATTTGTTTGATTGGTGGATTAAAACTCATTCAGCAAAATGTTAAAACCACTTTTAACAAGAAATATAATTTTAAACTACTTTACACTAGTGCTCATCACATATCAGACTCTCTCAAGGCTCAAATACATTCCTGCAGAAAAGAACATTTACCTTTTGTACCTCTTCTCCTAATCCACTCAGGTTTGTGTAAAGTGAGTGGTGCCTCTTCCCCAACAATGATGTTGTAGTGAAATTGGCGCTTTTTGGAACATCTTTGTCCAAGACTCTGAGTTGCTTTTTATCTGGTTCTATCGGCCCTCTCAGCTCGTGTTGTTCCTGCCCAAGAGCTTCTGCCTCATAGCGGTTCTCCATCTCTGTGTCTGCCGATACAAGTTCAGGTTGCTCAGACTGACTGCACATCCCGCTCTGGTAAAGTCACACAGAACAGATGGGATCTATGTGAAAGGGTGACACCAGAACTGAGCCATCACATCCTCAAGTTCAATGGAGGAGAGAAACTCAGATCAGCTGTTCAATGGTTTCAACAGTTCATGAGCAGGAGGGATTTTTACAGCCTAAGCGGAGCGTCTAAAACCAACACAGTGCTGTTACTGCCATGGCTGTCCCTTGTCAAGTCAGATGTTTCACCAGTTTGTTGATGAAAATGCATAAGAACACAAAGACGCAAGTAGCTGAGGCTTAACGGCATTTACAAAAAACAATCCAGGAAATATTTTGCAGTTCATCTCTCTTCCCAATGGTGTCCAACATCTGGGAAATCATTTCTATATACTCAGCCGAAGACAAGTCTAAGATTGTCAGTGCAGCACTGTTTGTATCTTTTTTATAATCTTTTTTAAAAGTTGCATTTAAAGTGCTGCTTGCTGCATAACATTAGCCTGTTTCTTGCGTCCATGTGATTCTGTCGTCTCGGGGGTCCGTCATGAACAGAAAAAAGAAAACAAGCAGGTCCGTTTCTTACCTTCCATCACATTGAAATAGCTCATGTAGACCAAAAATATCAACACAAATAGGAAGAAACGGCAAAATCAGCAAGAACAAGAGTCAAACTAACAGGTCTTCATTCTGGCCTCCATTCTTTCAGTGAGGTTGAGATGAACGGGGTCTAACGACACCTCAGCTGGAATTCTCTCATCACTAATGTGCTCGTGCCAAAAAGCATTTAATCCAGAAAAAACAAGACTCGACAGGACTGTTTAATTCCATCTTGTTTGCTGCGTTATAAAGGTGAAGACGGAGGACGAGTCGAAGACAGCGAGTGCTGCTGGGAGGAAGGGGGTAGGGAGTACTGCTTTTCTCATCCTATCACAAAAAGGCTGCCTTTGAGACAGGACCCAATCATTACCGCAGCTACAGCTCGTTTCCATGGAGATGACGCTGGAATGATGTTGGCAGCCTACTGATTGTTCAAGAGGCTGCAGACACTACAACAGAGTGACGCTTCAGGAGACAGGCAAAAGAACAAGTGCACACCATCCAGGTTCACATTATACTGACAGGTCCAAAACAGCAGAAGCTCCAAGCTGCTTAATCCACAAGATGTTGACTCCATAAAATATAATATGAAGGGATTAAAGGAGAGGAAACCTTTAAACTCCTGCTGTTACCCAGTGCTGTTCTTAACGGTACTGCATCTCCATACCTGACAGAGCTTCTAAACCTTTATTGGCCCAGGAGATCTCTGAGATCAGATGCTCCTAAATGCAGATTAAAAACTAAAGGAGAGAGAGCCTTTGCTGTAGCTGCACCCAGACTTTGGAAGAGTTTATCTTCTCACATCAGATTCTCCACAAGCTCGGAAACTTTTAAATCTGCTCTTAAAACGCACCTCTTCTCAGTGGCTTTTAAAGGTACAGTATGTCAGAATGTTCCAGGTAAATACTCACCCAACAGTCTAATGTTCCACCGATGTTGAAAATAAAGTCACATAGTAATAGATCTGGATCTCAGTCGGCTGGGTGGTCGCTAGTTTCTGTCATTTTAAAAAAACTAGCCCGGACCAGAATCATTATTTACGCGTCCAGACTTTCTGGTTCCCTAACAAATCACATGTGAGTCTGCAAGGCTGCCAAGTCTTCAACACAAGCAGCTGTAATTCCACAACGAGCAGCAGTAAAGAGTAAGAAACCACCACATTCTTCCAACTGATCAGCCGAGCTGCACGTGGTGGGGCGTTCAAACGCACTTAAGAAAACTCAACGCTGAACAAATAGACCTTTAGACATTCCCCAAAATTGAACAAATATAAGAGAAACTAAACGAGAATCAACATCAGAACTGGCAACCCAACAGAACAGTACAACTACACCCAACCTGTGTTGCCAACCTCTGTGATGATTTTTTTTTTCTCTCAAAAAAAGTGCATAGTAAATAAATTTGGCGACATTTCTGACCTAGTGAGGAAGACTGGGGTTTGATCCCCAGTGCCTGATCCTCGGGTGTCGGAAGGCTACGTGTTGAAGTATCCTTGGGCAAGATACTGAACCCTGCAACTACCCACAGGCCTGCCCTCTGCTCCTCACCTCACGGATGAGGATGGGTTAAATGCAGAGCCGAAAAGTAGGAGGTAATGTTTTCATCGGGGTTTGTCTGTCTGTCTGTTAGCAGGGTAACTCAAAAACATTTGGATGATGAAATTTTCAGGAAAGGTCAGAAATGACCCAAGTAACAATCGATTAGATTTTGGGGTGATCCAGATTACCGTCTGGATCCATGAATTTATTTAAGGATACAGACATAGTACTTTCTACAATATGTCCAAGTGCTGCTTGGCGGAGGTCTGTGCTCTCCGAGTGCTTTTCTAGTTATATTATGAAACTGCAGACCAAACTTTTCTTCTCCATGTCTGAAACAGGTTTTGTAGAGACACAAAGCTACTTACCTTCATGTTTGCTTCTGTACATGTGGACGGTGAAGACTTGTCTGACCCAGAGGACTCAGCCCAACAGGATGGCTGGAAGTCCAAACTCGCATGGAGGGTGCTGTAAGGGGGAAAAATCTTCAAGTCCCCACCTGAAGGCTCCGCCCCTCGATGCTGTTTGGATGAGAAGGAATCAGTCTGGGATCTCTGCAGCGGGGCCCTAGAGCAGGTTGGGAGAGTCGTTGTCTGAAAGTGAATACTGCTGTTACTCCAAGTTGTCTTCTTTGAGATGTTTTTGTCTTGGTAGCTGGGGGGTCCAACTCCCTGGGTCTCCTGTAACAGTCTTCCATGGGCCTCTAGGAGGCGGCAGAGGAAAATGGCCTTCTCAAGTTCAAATCCCTGCCCTTGATGCAATTTACAAGCTGCCTGCTCACCATTTATCTTCTCATACAGTGTCAGCAGCAATTGCTCCAGCTTTGTTGTTCCACTGTGAGACAAATAGCCATGCCCTGAGGACTCAACCTTACTATGTCCCCCGCTGTCTTTAATCGTCACCTCTTTAACCAGGAGACAGCCGTGCCTGTTTCTGTCCTTTCTGAATCCCCGCCTGGCTGCCAACTCCCTCAAAACCTTCTTATGTTCCTGCTCTGCATCTTCTCGTAGACGCCTGAGCTCCACGCTGAGCTGCCCACAGGTCCACAGTGTTCGGATCTTCTCCGCCTCTTGATCAGCTTGCAGATTCTCTGATCCTTGTCCGTAGTCTGTCTGGTCTTGGCATGATCTCTGGGATGACAGTGCCAGAGGGTTATCCACCTCTTCCCGCATCATTCACAGCACAACATACAATCAGGGATGAAAGTCGATTATTTGTAAACAGATGGAAGGTCATGCATCAGTGACTGAGAGGAAGTACAGGTGTGTACAGGTGTGATGGTTCGGAGGCTGGCAGACATGCAGCATGCGGTTTCTACGTCTGAAAAGGTCAAACAGTGAAGGACGGAGCTCATTAAAAACATGCAGTATCTAGTTAGAAGAAAACGTCTTTAAGAAAGTGTTCTGAGAGATAATTTAAATAAAACATTTTGTTAATAAACAAAGTTAGTGGTAAGAAAATCTGTATCTTTAAGACTGATTTAAATTGTATATTAATTTAATCTTAACTTAACAGATGGTAGTTGTGTTAGTGTTTTTCAAGAGAAGAAATAACACTGCAACAAGTTAACACAAACCTTCAGCTACATAAACATATTATCCGCTAACCCAAGCTAATTAACTAGCTTCCCTTCTCCATATATGTTCTCACGGTGCAACAGGTCAAGTTAAAATGTTTGGCGATAAAATAGCATTAAATATGCAGTATGTTAGAACAGGTATAAGCTACGATTTTTGGCTAATACATATGATTAGCCGCTGCTAGCTTACCGTGAAGTTATGCAGCTTGTAAGTTCTGAAAGGTGGAATTGAGTTACAGGAACATCTCTGTTCTACCAGGTCCACCGTCACACGGGGTGTGTCTCTACCTCCAGGACCAGCATCAGTGTTTAAAGGGCTGAAGAGTCGTGCAGAAAGGGGTTTGTTTATCTGAGACAGTGTCAAACACAGTCCGTGTCCAGCGTCCTCCTGCTGTCCCTGCCAGGACCAGCGCTGCGTTCATATCCACTCGTGCCATCACACATTTCTGTTTATAATAAAATTTTCACTTCACAGCCATTTAACCAACTCCCTCTACTAAGAAAATAAACAATATGAAGAAGTTAGTGAGTAATACTGACGGATAAATTCACATTATAGTGCAACAGAATTAAAAAGCATTGATATATGATGATCCATCTGATCTATTTGATCTGGTACTTATGCGCACTGAACAGTTTTATCCACCTGTTAGAAGTTATTTTACATGGTCGTAGCATTACTTTTATTGTGATCACAGATTGAAAAGAGTCAACAAAAGAAAGAGTCTCTAGCCCTAGGGAGTATTTCACTTTTTACTCTAACAGAATGACCAGCAGTCCCTGAATGCAACACGATCAGAGATTACGCCAGATAGTCCGGGTCCAGCGGTACAAGGAGGACCACTAGTGGCCACAAGCTGCTACTGCAACATTCTTTTGGATCGACAAGAATTATTACAGATTTTGTTTTCTTTTTTCAAATCTAGAATTTTCTTATCCGACAAGATGTATTACAAAAACCCTCCAGTCATTAAACCTCATGATAAATACTCTTTCAAAGATCACGTTTGTTATATTTTTTGTTAAAGACGCTCAGTGTTTTATCGATTCACTTTTTTTGAACAGTTTGAAGAAGAAGA
Source organism: Pachypanchax playfairii (assembly GCA_006937955.1). Taxonomy (NCBI): domain Eukaryota; kingdom Metazoa; phylum Chordata; class Actinopteri; order Cyprinodontiformes; family Aplocheilidae; genus Pachypanchax; species Pachypanchax playfairii. Next base: position 541,604 of record SSNP01000020.1, on the reverse strand, counting down.
AAAAAAAGAACCATGATATACATTCCTTTTCTTTACGACATACATTTCAATCAGAATTTTAAATTAAAACACCAAAACTGAAGCAGAGGGCCTGTATGTCCAGAACACCGCCCACCCCTGAAGAACTCACCCACACCCCAGTCTAAACATCCGATGGACAATAAAAAACTATTCCAATTATGTGACTTTGCCCCATCTTACATACCACTCATACACACACGCTCACATGCCCCCTCAATATAACAAAATCAAAATAAATAAACCGAGTAGATAAGTATACTTAAAAAATTAAGCATTTAACATAGGACCAAGAGTAAAATAACAATACAAAACACAGAGAGATCAATATAAAAACATAGAGGATTAGGTTGCTTCTATATCTGGCGATACTGTACGCATCAAAGAGAGAAGAGAGTCCCATATTTTCCTAAAGTTGCTGACAGAGCCTTTCAGAGTGAACCTAAGTTTTTCAAGTTTCAAGTTATAAAGGATTTCCTTCAGCCACTGATCGTAGGAGGGTGGGTGATCTGACCTCAGGATTAACCTCCTAGCCAGCAAGGTGGTGAAGGCATATCTGAGTGCACTGGAGGAGATTGGGTTGGGTGAGAGGTCAAAAATCATTGATGGGGGATCTGGAAATAAAGTCTGACCATAGGCTTGTATCAAATGTCTTTTCCCAGAATGTATTCAACTTTGAACAGGACCAAAACATGTGGACATGATTGGCAAGAGACTGCTTACATCTGTTGCAGGTATTAATAACTGCAGGAAAAAAGGTTTGCAAGTTTAGCATCTATGAACTTTTGTAGAATATTTTGCATTGAATAAGAGCATGACAGGCACAGATGGACGACGAGTGTACCATTTTTGGGACGGCGTCCTATTGCTAGTCAGGTGCATATTTAATTTGTCTTCTCATGTAGTTTTAATAAACAACAATGACCTAGGAGCAGTCTCTCCCAAAAGATTATAGAGGATGGACATACACTTCCTCTTAACTGGTTCTGCTCCTAGCAACAAATCTAATAACATTTCTGCGGGATGGTTAGGAAAGTGAGGGAAGAATTTCTTTAAAAAATTCCTGACCTGACACAACCGGAAAAGATGAGAAGCAGGAAGTTGATAATGAGCTGTGAGCTCAGGGAAAGAGGAGAAAACCAAACCCTCATAAAGATCTGTGATATTTCTGATGCTCCTATCATGCTACATTACAAGCTGTGTCAGTGACAGAAAGATCAAAATTATCATTCTTTAGCGCAGGCTAAAGTAAACCTGAACACTTCCTGAATTGGCTCCAAATATTCAACGCAATACTAAATGTCGGGTTATTCCTGACAACTGCAAGCGGAAGGGGAACACAGTATGGAACATAGTGAGTAGGCACAGGATGCTTTCTCCAACCAAATCCAGGCAGGTAAAGAATCATCATCTTTATATAGCTAAAACGGAGGGTAAGCCCTCAATCCATCTCACTTAGGCCGCTGCAGGACGGACTATTCTGGTGGGTTTGATCCCCTAGAAACTGAGAGAGAATCCTCTCCAATTGGTAAGAAAAACGATCTAGTAATGAGTACTGGGACATGCTGAAACAGAGTCATCCTAATCAAATTTACCCACCCCATCAAAGATAGTGGGAGTGTAACCCAGAGCTCTAGATCTTTCCTGACGCTCTCCATCAGAGGCAGGTGATTCTCAGTGTTTTAGAAGAGGATTTTGCTCTTTTACATACAGGCGATCATGTCTAATGTTACATCAAGTCAGCTGGTTTATAATATTTTTTGATAAAGAGGAAGAGTGTAAAAGTTCAATGTTTCATTAATGACTTCCACAGCTTCCCTTTCAACATCAAGGGATTGAATGACATGAGTCATTGTCAACATTCTTAGGATTTGGTGTCTTTTATGTGGTAATAAGTCACAATGTTTTATATGAAAACAGCGTACTGGTTGGATTCCAGTCTTCTTATAACTGAAACCTTGTCTGCACTGGTTTTTATCTGCAGCAACTTGTCCAGCCTGGTTGTTGTTGAATAACTGATAAATCTTCTCACGAGTCATCAAATTGGTGAAATTGCAAACAGGCACTCAGGGCAACATGCTTGGAAAATATATGTTTACTAAGATAGAGTCATGTTTCACTAAGTCAAAACTTAAAAAATACTGCAATTTGTGCATCCATAAAGGTTTACAGTCAGTATTTAATGCTTTAGTATCAGGTGTCAAATCACAACCACCTTACTGTTGTGTAACATTTGGTATTAAAAATTACTTTAGATATTTTTATGGTGCTTTTCATCCTCTTCATTATCATTAATCCAAGTACAGCAGCTAAGAACCTCCCTAAGTGTGCTGTGACCATAAAATGACAGAAACAGACTCATAAATCAAGCATCAACGTGGCAGTTGGTGTTATTACCATGTTCTGCACCTGCTGGAAGATACAGGAACTAATAGATTCAGATTATTATTATTATTTTCAGGTCTAAAAAGTATTTTTCAGCTCAAATTTTCTTTCATCATGTTCATCTGAACAGTTCTTTTTTCACTTCATCTTTGAATCTACCTAATGTGTTGCAGTGAAACAACAGATCGAACAGAATACTCTGAAAAGCTTTATTAATACAAACCACCAGAGGCAAGAATAGTACTGCCTTACAGTCTTTTATTTCAAAGACATTTGACTCTTCTTTTTTATTCTGTCTGGTATTAATATTGTGTTGTATCATGTTTGAAACTGAGGGGGACTTGGCATTCCCCTACTGTTTTTGGTCAAATTTAACACCCTTGAAGTTATGTAATATACAGACAGCATTTTGTTACCAGTATCAAATCTCTGCTCTGCCCAGAAAAATGGCTTTGCTGTTGTGTCGCTGACGGCTAAGACACTTCCCTGTTGCCTGTTTGGTGTTCCGGTGCGATGGCAGCGTCTCTCTCAGTGTGCCGCAGGGCAGATTCTAACATGTAGTTTATCACGCTAAACACGTGAATGGGTAAATGACAAGTTGTATGATGAAGCCCTTTAGAAGTCAATTGAATGAACAATGTGATTTATACTTACCATTTATTACTTTTTAGGATTTTTGGAATTACACAAAAATAATGATGTCCAATCTTATTTTTGTTAGACTGACCTCTGGACAAAGACATCAGATAACTGACTAAGACTAAGTGTTGGGTGTTTCAATAAAAAGTTCATAACTTGGGTCATAGAGACATTTAGATAACTTAATATTTATGAAACTAAAAATCATGATACAGTATCCTGCAAATATTCTAAACTGACATTTCATGTAATCTTTTAAAACAGACTTCCCTTGGCTTTACAAAGTTTATTTTTTAGAACTTGTGATCACTTAAAAAAAATTCTAAGAAATTCTGACTGTAAGGAAAAAATTAGGAAACTAAAAAAGCACTCGGAGAGCGCAGACCTCCGCCAAGTGGACATATTGTAGAAAGTAATATGTCCGTATGTTTAAAAAATTCCTGGATCCAGATGGCAATCCGGATCACCCCAAAATCTAATCGATTGCTACTGTGTCATTTCTGACCTTTAAATTTAATCAAAATCCATTCATTAGTTTTTGAGTTATCCTGCTAACAGACAGACAGACAGACAGCCAGCCAGACAGACAGACAGACAGACAGACAGACAGACAGACAGACAGACAGCCAGACAGACAGACAGACAGACAGACAGCCAGACAGACAGACAGACAGACAGACAGACAGACAGACCCCAATGAAAACATTAGCTCCATAATAACTCTAGACTGTTCTGTAACTGTTCGTGATCTTTAAGCATGTTGCTTCTTAGATTATTCTGCATCATAACAGGAAACACAAAGAAAAGAATAAAGTCTCAGACATAAACAAACCCTTTCAAAACTTGAAGTCTCTGAGAATTTGTTTGTCTTCCAGTCACTTAGTCATCAACCAGGTCATGCTTGGACTGGCTTCTTTTCTTTCCTGTCTTTCTGCTGGACAGGAAGTTTTTTTCAGGTCAGTTGTGGCTGAAAATTTTACTGTAATTATCTACATACTGTAACTGCAAAAACTGCAACCAGTAACATTTTAAGTTTTTGCATTGTTGTAGAGAAAAAAAGCCTTTAGACTTCAAAGAACAGTGTTCCTATACAATACAGACCAAAAGTTTGGACACACCTTCTTATTCAAAGAGAATGAGAAGGTTTGTCCAAACTTTTGTGTCCAAACATTCTCTTTGAATGAGAAGGTGTGTCCAAACTTTTGGTCTGTACTGTACATTATTTTATACTAACTAGAAGGACATTCGGCCACCAAAGAAAATAGGTCTTTACAGACATGAACAAAATGGTTCCTGTCTGTTTATTAAGAAAACCCCAATCGTCATTAAAACAACTTGAACAACAACTTGACCTAAACCTGCCTGTTCCTGTTCAGGTTTACAGGGAGCTGGTGTCTATCTCCACCAGCCACGGGCAAAGTAATAATAATAACTAAAAAGTTGTGAAAATCAGTTAATGGAAATCAGACATTGAATTTTAATTGTGGTTCAATTGAATTAATTGATAAAATAAAACTAACCTGAACAAAGATGATTACAGGTATCTTTAATACTTCTTTACTATAAAGTAAATAAAAATGTCCGCAAGAAAGAACAAAGTACATTACAGAAACTTTTCATTATTTCTTGAAAAACTTTCTGTTTTTTTTTTTTTTGTTAATCAGTTAGTTAATGGACCTATTTTGATTTGAAGATAACTAAAATTACATAACAATTACGCTAATAGTGCAGTTTATGTATGTATCTTATAATCAAAGTTTAAAATGTTAAGTTAATGGGAATTTTCTATATAAAAGTTAGAGAAATTAAAAGTCATACAAATAATGTGTGAGACAGTTATGAAACATGTTGAGTTTGCCTTGTTTATTAAATTTAACGTGCTTACCATCAACTTGTTTCAGTATAAAAACAAACATGAAAACAGCAAACAGTGGTACACGTGCAGCTTTGAGCACATGGATTTTCTCTGGCTTGTCCTGCAGGTTTAGTTAGTGAGTTTTCTGTTACAGAATCATTATATTCAGTCTCAGTTTCTGAGTCTGAGAAAAGGAACCCTGAAATGTTTGTTTAAACATCTCAGGAAGGATTTGTTTAGAAGTAAAAGAGTCTGCAGAAGAAGTCAGAAGGGGACTGGGATTTTCCCTGTCAGCAAAGACATACAAAATAATATATATGTTTGAAAATGTGGGAGTTTACACACAATTTGTTGTTTTTTCTTAGTTTCCATGTTTGTCTGTTTGACTTTTCTTCATTGCAAGCATTGCAAACCAAAGTACTGCCATAGAACAAGTGCCTATCAAACATGGTGCAGTTTATTCAGCTTCCTGAACATTTTGGAAGTTGTGGGAACTTTCAAGCGCACCGTGCTCCACAGTGAGCAAACGCCCATCCATTCAGTGCCACAATATTTATGTCCTACATCAGATTTCTGTGGGACTCACTGCCTCATAATAATCAAAATGTGATCATTTCTGGGAAAGTGCTATGTACAAACACCCACACACAGTTTAAGCCACAGCCTCCGAGAGCGTGTACAGGGATGAGCAGGACCGCACCTTCTGAGAGCGCTACCTGAAACTGGAGATGCAGGGGTACCAGTAAAGGGACACGTTTCATTATTGTCTTTGTTTTTTATGCCCCTCCTGCTTCTTTTAGGCACAGACAGGAACAGGGTGTCATGCTATTACCATACAATGCTGTGGTATTTATTGTTTTACGTAATCTCTTCCACTGAAGCCAGGTACTTATAGTCACGCAGGTGTAAGGAGATGAAAGACCTAAAACAAGTAGCGCTGGATGCTCTGAATCTTCTGGCTCCTCTTCTGCACATAGTTTCTCTATTTTCTGGGTGACTTGTGGAATTTATCTGCCTGCTATTTGAGCTTTAACATTTTTTTGTTTGTTTTTCCGGAGAGAGGAGGCTTATTTAAGTTTTATTTGTTTCTCTATCCATTGTTGTTTCAGGTATGTATTATTCTCTGTGACATCCTAAAATTAGTTTTGCTTCATTTACAAACTTTATTTGAATAATAAGATCATTTTTGATGAACAAAGTTGGCTTTTTTACAAGTTTTTGGATGGTTATATTTTTAAATCAGTCCTTTTTTCGAGGATTGTTTTTACAGTTAAATTTTGTGTTCAGAATTTTGTAAAGAAAAATCTTTGTATATGTTAAAAGAATATTAGAAGTTCACAGTGAATAGTGTTGCTATAAAAAATACCAAACATGTTGTGTAAAAATTCTCTCTTTACGATTGCAGATTTCTTTCTTACTTAGTTTTTATTTTGTCACTTAAAGGAGATAAAGGTGGATGCCAGGTATCCAGCATGCTGACAGATGCACAGATTCCCAGGTTAAATAACAGATTTTTTCATTGAAAAGTGGACTGAAAGTGTAATTCTCTGGTTTATCTCAGACATTAAGGGGTATTTTTGTGGGGTCGAGATCTTTCAGCTATTTTTCAGCACAGGGAAGTGAGAAGGGAGGGGAAGCAGAGACGACACAAAAGGCAACATTATTCCCCAGCGGATCTGCGCTACATCCTACTATGAATGGAGTATTGAAAAACACAACATTGGGGACAAGATTATTTTTCATCCCTCATAACTGAGCTATTTGTCCCAGGGTTTCAAATAGTTTGTTAGTACAGTCTGGAAAATGAGGCAGCCATGGTTCTTTGCACGGTGCTGGTGTTAAAATCTCCATCTCCCAAATGGACGTACAGTAACTTTCCCGTGTGCGTCTGGCCTTCTGCACCTTTTGAGACAATTCAGAATGGACTGGACCGGCATAAAAGTTGTGCAGACATGTTTTCTTGTCACCACTGGCTCCACACCGGTTGAATGTTCACCTCAACAAATTGAAGATCACTCCACATATACAATACAGTGGCTTAATACTTTGACATTCCCTTTGTCTCTGCCTCCTCTCCAAGGAGATGAGAGGCACCTCCACGGTGTCATCAGGTGCCTAAGCGTTTTGGAGAGTTCTAGTGACAGATTACAGGAAGCAGTGTTTATGCCTGACGATGGGGGACCACAGAAAGCAGAAATGTCTTTTTGTGCCCCCTGAGCTCGGAATGTCCACTATCTCAAGGGGCTAATATCAAATTCTCCCCCATCATCCTCTAATACACATTCCTGTGTAAGGTCAGGGGAGATTCTGCACGAGCAAAGAGACGAATAGCAGATAGCTGAACTGCACACCGAGGTTTCCTAAAGCAAACACTCTTCTAACCCTTCATGAGTTTCAAAGACTTTTCCAGGAAAATTCAGCAAATGTTGGTTGTGTCCAACTAGTTAGTTAATTAGTTTGGACAAGTAGGTTTTGAAAAATCAGTGGCAGTGGTTAGGATGAAAAAGATGCTGAACAACACAGTTAAAAATAAATACACTCAGATTAAACTAAGGCTAACCAAGCTCAAATATGTGGAGGCCTTTTTTATTTCTTCTATCTTCAGTTAACACCGTGTTTTAAAGCATCTTCTTCAAGTTCACAAGACTGTGAGGTATTAAGTGTCTGGCCGTGTTACTATCTAGCCTCGATTATTGAGTGATTTTCGGTGAATCCCAACTTTCTCTTCCTGAAGGAAAATCCCCTTGAATACAATAGCGCAGGTGCTGGACTCTGCTTGTAATTCAAGCCTCTTCCAGCTGCAGATGTTGCTCAAAAACCAAACTTCTTCATGCTGCTGCCAAGTTTATGCATGGAAGCCATTTTGTGCCCACGTTGGCAGCACTGAAGTCTGGACAATAGCTCAAGTCGTTGGTAGCTGCTGCTCAAGCTGAGAAAAAATGTTGAGCCTCAGAGCTCTGATATGTCCATGAGGAGCGACTGTGTGATCTGAGTTGCACGTTTCCAAAGTCTGACCTCAGATTTCCATCAATACTAGACTGCAGCACAACCCAACAGCTGCAGGCCGCCAGAGAAAACAATCCATTACAATAATTAGGCTTCTCTAAATCAGGTCAGAAATACTGATTGCTTTGCAGTGAGTAGGAAAGTACCATCGCCTGTTACATTCAGTAACACACACATCAGTGTGGGTTTTGGGAAGCTGGATGAGTGTGACAGAGACTCTGTAAATGTTTGTGTTGCAGGTGGATGATCAGTCAGGCAGCCATGCGAGGCCAGCGTGTGGTGGGGACCGAGTGCAGGTGCTGGAACCCGGCAGTCTGGTTCCTGGTGTCCTTACTGGGTTTTCTCATCTTAGTGGCCATGAGCGTTGTGTTGCGACTCGGTAGGTGTGAGCATGTGGGCTTCGTTTAGCTAAAGGTTACGATAGGTCAAGGTCACTCAAAAACTTCATTATACTGAGTAGATGTAAAAAGGTTTTCATTTTATTACTGTAGTACAGTAGTTTCAATAATTTTATGTGAATTTGCAGTGTACTAACACTGTGCTTGACTTTATTCGGTTGTAGATATAGAGCTGAATAATGTCTGTCCTGTTTAGAGACGGAGAGACACAGAGAGAGACGGTGCCACAAAAATCCCCACATGAGCTGTTTTTAACTCAAATAAAGTGCAAATAAAACCCATTTAACAAGTTTTTTGTTGCCAACAACATTCCCTGAGGTCAACTTCTGGTAAAATCAGGTATTTTTTCCTCAGAAATTATATTTTTTAACCCAAAATAACTTTTTGCCTAAACCCAAACTTAGTGCGAAAAAAGTTTAGAATGTATAAAACATAAAATGTATGCAATTTGTGATTTATATGAAGGGTTTGATAATGTGGATCCATCTTCATACAGTTCAAATTTACATTTTATATGGTGAGTTTTGGCTAAATACAGAGATCTGTTCAACCAATCAAAAAAAACTTCCCTTTTAGATCAGATTTTAGTGTCAAAATTTTAAGTAGTTTATTTGTTGCTTTCATGTCTTTTCAACCCAAAACTATTTACTGTCATCTGGTTATTTTTATTAGAAATATTTGACACAAAAAACATGTTTAATAAATTGTCCCTGATAGAATTAACCTAGAATATGCCTAATACTGTTTATTAATATTACTTGCATACGTTTTGCTATATCTATTATTGGGATGTTTTTTTAAGTTCTAAATCAGAAAGAAAGAGGTGACAAACTGAAACATAAAGGAAAATTTTAAACCCATTTAATTATGATAAACAGAGCAGAAATCATGAGAATAACAGCTATAATCTGAAACAGATTATGCCACATGAGCTGACCCTTGCTTTCGTCTTTGCTGAACGAGTGTTTATGTAACACGTGATGCTTCAGGACCAGATGTAAAGACAAATCTCTCTACAGTAGATTTCAAACATGTGTCACATTTGTCTGTCATGGCTGGTTAAAAACACTGTGGTTCTTTTAAAGAGAGATGTTTCTGCTCTCTGGAACTGAAAGTGACAATATTTTATTAGTTTGATCTCTTTAGAGTTTGTATGTCAGATGTCAGTCTTACAGATTGTTCTTTTTGTATTGTATCTCAGGAGACATGAAGATAAACAAACGAGATTTAACAGGTGAGTAATATCTTCATTCATCACAAGTTACTGTTTTGATTCAATGTAGAATAAATATAATCAGCATGTGACACAATGTGTGGGTTTATTAACAGCCCCTGTTGCTTTTTAAGAAGTTCGTCTTTCAGAGACTCAGCTACATGATGAAAGCCATGAATTATCATTGTAGCAGTATTGTTATAAAAAAGGTCATTATTTTTGTCTTTGTGAGTTTTGTGAAGTGTGAAACATGAGCTGGATGTTTTAAAATGATTCTCAGATTCTCATTGCACCAGAATATTTAGATCTTAAAAGCAAACAGGAACCTTTTGTGCATCTGTTCTGACTGGTGCAGTTCACTGTCTAATTGAAGGTACTGATCTGATCAGAGTCAGTTACATGGTTCATTGCTCTGAACACTTTCCCATAAACATCCCAATGGAATGAGAATAAACCTCAAGTCATACTTATAACAAGAGCTATTTCAAATTACAGCCAGCTTCTAACAAAGGCATGTTTCATACATGACACAAATGGATTTTGTTTTATTTGTTTTTTTTTTTCCTTTAAGGTGAAAGATTATCATTATACAAAACAAGAAACTGATTTTATTCTTTAAGGAGGATTAAACTAGGTCTGTGTGTTTGCAACTATAAAACCATTTTTTGATTCAAGGACCAACTGATTTTGTGGCTCTAGATTCATTTTAATTGCTTTGAAAGAGAGAGCAAAAAATATGTCAGACATTTCACTGAAATCAGTCAAATAACTTTCAGCATAGCTAAACAGTTCCAGCCTCCAGCTGGAGCTGGACAGTCAAATCATCAAAACTAAATACTTTGCCTTTATTCCATTTATTACAGCAACGGGGCTACAGATTTTTATTGGCTCTGGTTCGATCTGATCAGCTCCCTGTTGGTCTCAGTCTCTGAATACACTTACAGTAAAATAAATAAAGTATATATGGAGTACAGTAAGAATGGAAGGCCAAGAAGTATCTGTCAAATAAATAATTTGTTGTTATTGTCTTTTCCCTCTGGCTTTTTCAGTCAGCATGATGCAACTCGCAGAGAGAACACAGTATGAAGGTAAGTGTGAGAATACTGCCTCAAGCAAACAAGTTTGGTACAAAGTTATCTTCTCAGTGAGTCTGAGAGACAGAGAGCGAACAGGAAGCAACGAGCCTTGGGCTGTTTTAACTGGATCATTTTCTCAGATCTACATTTACCTGATCTTGGCTGATTTTCCTCCTACTGCATTTCCCCTAATGAGTCATGTGGCTTATTGTGTTCTGTAAGATTAGGCAGACTGTAAAATGATGATTCGCTGTTGTTAGAAAAAACATTTAGTTTTTCACTTTGGTACCAAACATCATGTTTTCAGATAAAAAACAAGAGTAAGTTAAAAACAAATCAACAGAGAAACTTGGTCTGGTTGTCTCTCCAGTCAAACTGGTGAATGGACGTAACAGGTGTGAGGGCAGAGTGGAGGTGCGCTACAACGACACCTGGGGCACAGTGTGTGATGACGACTGGGACATGGTGGATGCCAACGTGGTGTGCAGGCAGCTGGGATGTGGAATAGCTGTGGACGTGGGCAGTAAGTCTCAGTTTGGACGAGGCTCGGGGCTCATTGCGCTGGACAACGTGGACTGCAGAGGGGATGAAATCAGCCTGGGTCAGTGCCACAATCTGGGCTGGGGTGTCCACAACTGTTATCACTATGAGGATGTGTCCATCATCTGTAAAGGTAAGACTTTTATATGTTCCAAAGTTGAACTTTGATTTGGAACAAAAAGATGTTAGTGAAATCACTGCTGTTTTATCATTTTGCTTTTAGAGCCAACGTTTTTGGGAGCCAGGGGTTTTGTTGAGCCTACCACAACATCTCATGTGGAATCTGGCATACGTAAGTTCCTTCTGCTCTTAAAACTAAACTCAACAGTCAGATGCTTGTAAAAGACACAACTAAAACAGAAAAAGAAGCAGCATCTTGACCGGTAACTTGTCCCAGCTGTAGCTCCACCTCTCACCCAATGAGCACTACAGATAAATACCAGCTCCTGTAATACTGAACAGTAAAGATCTGGAATAGAAATGGATTGACGGAAGGTTAAAGCGTCTTACTGTGAGACCCAGAACACACATACCTGGATTTAATGCTCAGTGGTTACATATGTTAAAATGCCATGACAGACGCCAAAATAAAGTATTATGGCATCTTACATAAAGCTTTAAGGATGTTTATCACAAAATAAATATAGATAAATTATATGTATGTCTGCTAAACTGGAACTCATCTACCACTTCTAATGATTCTTATGTAAATCATTTAAAGTTTTAGTCTTTATTTAAAAAAAAAACTCTTAAAATATACAATATATTGACTGGACTTAAAGTGCAGGTCAGCTCCTCTCTGACTCAGATTAGATGTTTTTTTGTGTTCTGGGATAAAAAGAAAAAATGCAGAAACCTATCAGACAGGTGACCTGCCAGATGTTTCCTAAAAAACCTGCAAAGGCAGGTTTTATTTACTAATGAATGATTGCTTATTTTGTCACTGTTTGGGCTCTGCCTGGAAAAAGATTGCTTAGCCGTTGTGTCCTTGGTGGTCAGAGGGTCCGGTGGCGCCTGTCTGCCTCGCCTATGTCAGTGTGTGTCCCAGGACAGCTGTGGCTACAACATGTCTGTAGTTTATTACCACATGTGTGTGAAGAACTTTGGGAGTTGTCCGATTTAAGAATAGTGTCTACACAAGTACACGGTATGAACAACCATTCATACACACACACTTACCACCCAGAGGACAATTTAGAGTTGCCCATTTAATGAACATGAATGTTTTTTTTGTTGTGGAAAGAAATCAGAGTGCACAGAGAAAAACCTAATGCATGCACAGACAGAACATGTAAAGTCCATGTAGAAAAGCCCTGGCTGGGTGTTGAACCTTCAACCCTCTTGCTGCGAGGAAACAGTGCACTGCATCCCTATCCAACCCAAGGCAGAAACTTAAGAGACATGTTGTTGTCTTGGTTTTGAAAGCTTCAGATCACTTCAAAGAGCTGAAGTCCATGGTTACAAGATCTTTTCAGACATCTTCATGGAAACTGTACCATATATCCCAGAGGCCTCTAGAATTCCAGACTCCTCTTATTGTTGGCTGGGTTTGCCTTTGTTGTGAGGGCTGTGTGGACTTTTTACATTTATTCCCAGAAGGTTTATGAAAAAGCAGAGCTGAATCAAACTTGGTGTACAAATGACCAAATGACGTATTCAGTTAATTCTCTGGTGACCATCATGAAACAAGGAGTAAAGAGGTCTTCCAGATTTATGACTCTCCTGCTCAACAGACACTTGAGAGTGTCTTTTGTCTCTGTGTTTTGTCTGAGACTGAGCATAAGGTGTCAACATCTATACTTGGTGTGGGACCAGCTACCTTCCCCTTGTCTTTTCTGCTTCTCACTCTGTATTGTTCTGCTTCTTTTTCTGTGTATCACGGTACCTAAATCAGATCTCCCTTTGATCTAACAAACAGCACAGCATTACTAATTAAACCATTAACCTGAAGTGTTCAGTTCAGACCCTACAAATACATCCTGTCTTCCTTGTTTTAGAAGATGGCACCATTCGATTAGTGAATGGGAAGAGTCGCTGCCAGGGCCGGGTCGAGATCTACTACCAGGGAAACTGGGGGACGGTGTGTGATGATGACTGGAGCCTCAACAATGCCGAGGTAGTGTGCCGTCAGATAAGCTGCGGCGCTGCCATCTCTGCCCTCACCAACTCCTTCTTTGGTTATGGTACTGGGCTCATTCACCTGGACAATGTCAACTGCTACGGTACTGAACCCGACCTGACAAAATGCAAAAGCCTGGGTTGGGGCAAACACAACTGTGGACACCACGAGGACGCTGGGGTCAACTGCACAGGTAAAATTTCCTCCGTTCTGGTGAAAAACATCTGAAAAATGATTGATGCAAACAGGTATGTTTGGCAGGGATTTTAGAAACACTGTTGCTTGTAATTTCATTTGGCAGCAAGTATTGAATTAAATAGGAAATAAGAATCCAAAAATAAAAATGTTGCATAAACGTTTTATAGTTTAGTAAATGTCATAACAGTACAAACTGTTCTTCATTCAAAATAATAAGATTTTCTCTTGTACACCTATTTCAGATACCACTACAGTACCGCCTGCATCAACAGGAACCCAAACAGTGTTTGGAACATCATTTAACACTAAAGGTAATATAAACATCCAAATAAAGTCACACATTGAGTTAATGTGTGACTGTCTGTTTGTTTTTTGCCGTCCAGTATAACAACATATCTAATGTGCTTTGTTTCTGAAACATGTCACTGGAAATAAAAGTGCACTTTTGCTGAATGCCCAACAGAGGGCGCTCATTTCCCTTTATTTATTAATACATTGCTGCTGATAGTGTCTAAAATACAAACCCTGTGGATATTTGTACCTTTAGTGTCCAATAGTGAAGTAAACATACAATGGCAATTCATAAATAAAATAAGAAAAACAAAATGAGTCTGTCTTACTTCTTTTTCATGTTTGTATATAAAAAATGGAAAGATGAATTCTATATACACACAAAAAACTTCAGTTTTGTTTTGTGAACATATTTCACTCAGTTTGAAAAATGGTCTACAACCAGTAGAAAAGGTGCTTCTACATTACTCTTTGTTATAATTCTATTGTATATTAATATTTGTCACTCTTCCCTCCAGTAACAGAAACAATTCCTATCACAAAGGTAGCAACAACAACGACAGCAACAACAACGACAGCAACAACAACAATAAAAGCAACAACTGTCACTGCGACTACCAAGCCACAAGGTAACGAGTTTGCACTGAATCTGTTTCATCAAACACTAAAATGTTAACAGCATTTAATTCTACCAGGAATATTTAGTCTTTTCTGCAACGCAGGTGATATAAAGATGTCAGTTCTGCTCTAAAATTAACACAATCCTTCTTTTCTATGTGTTCGTGTTCAGGTCAATCGCCCATTCGTTTGGTGAATGGTGACGACAGCTGCCAGGGTCGTGTCGAGGTCCTCTACAAAACTATCTGGGGGACAGTGTGTGATGATGACTGGGACTTAACCAATGCCATGGTGGTGTGCAGACAGGTTGGCTGTGGACCAGCTATAGAAGCCAAGAGTCTGGCTTTCTTTGGCTACGGTTCTGGTCCCATCCTGCTCGACAATGTGGATTGTACTGGCCTTGAAGCAGAGCTGTCTCAGTGCTTTCACCTGGGTTGGGGTCAGCACAACTGTGGCCATCACGAGGATGCTGGTGTTATTTGTGAACGTAAGACCTGATATGACATAATTCAACACTTAACTCAGGCTACAATAGGAAAATAATTATAATATTTGTACACATGGTAGTAAACATGGACAGGCTCTGCATCAGTTATCAGATCCATAGAAGGCTCATGCTTCCCATACACCTAGCCATCTATGCCTATCCTGCTGAACTGTCCTCCTGCATTGCACGAGTGTAGTTCTCTAAGGAGGGGACAGCGCAGAAAGCATGAAAATAAAGGGGATGAGTCAAGGCAAATCTGAGTCACGGCATGCCTGCCGGCCAAACCTTCCTTCTTTAGGGCTAAATAACAAATCTTTGGTTAGAAATCAGCAGAATATGATTATGAATTTTAAACTGCAAAACTGCAAACTAATTACTTGTCTTGAGTGATTCTACTTTTTTTGGAAAATGAAAACATTTATAGAAAAGGGAGGAAGTTTGCATCAAATTATCACAGAACAGTTTTATGTGAATTTCTTCATCCAATTGTATCGTAGAATTAATACATAAAGGAACTTGAGAGGCTAAAAGGCTTTCTGTATTGATCAGAGGACAGTGCTTTGCTAATGTGTTTGTGACCTGGTATTTCCTGTGTATGTCTACTGGAAAAAAGTTTGACTCTGCTTTCTCTTCTTTCCTCTGATTCCTGTAGCTTTTAACCCCCAGTCGCTCCTCGTAAATGCACGGGATTTCATCATGACTGAAAATATTCCAGCCACCCCTGTTACTGCTCAGCCCTCTGAAGGTATGTATTTATCTTCAGGCACCTTGAAATACCCATGTCACATCACATCCACTAAACCGGGTCACATGAGCTGTCATGACACTGACTAGACAATATTTATGTTTTCTTTTCTTTTTGGGGTTAAACATAGGGATGCTGAGACTTGTGGGGGGGCAGCACCAGTGTGAAGGTCGCGTGGAGATGTACATGAATTCTGAATGGGGCACGGTGTGTGATGATGCCTGGGACCTTCCTGATGCCCAGGTTGTGTGCCGTTTCCTGGGCTGTGGCGATGCTACGAAGGCTTGGGGTGAATCTTACTTTGGACCTGGGATAGGAACAATCCAGCTGGACAATCTGAAGTGCAGAGGTTATGAGACCTCCCTGCTGACTTGCTCCCATATATCATGGAATGTGCACAACTGTAACCACTCTGAAGATGCTGGTGTCACGTGCTCACAGTCATGATTGCCGTGCAACCACGCTTCCATCTCCACTATGGGTCAGGAAGCGGGCGTACCAAGTTAGGACTTGTATGCATCATGTAAATAACTAGTTTTCACATTCTGGCAGGAACACGCCACTGTAAACAACAAACAAATAACTAATGTGACAATATATTATACACACAATAAATATCTATGTCTATTAAATGCATGTTTGCATGTGTGTTCCTATGTGTGTGTGTGTGTGTGTGTGTGTGTGTATACAAGTATATATACATATGCACACACGCACAAAAACACACAATGTACACATTTTCACTACATTTTTATATTGAAAACAAAAAAGAAAATATTTGAATAGTTTCTCTTTATTTGTTTAAACATTTATTCTGTAACACTTTGATGTTCAAGTAAAGAAATATTAAATGATTTGAATGTAAAGGAGAGGCTTTTGAAAAGAAAGTAGACGGATCACTAATGATCAGACAAATAGAAACAAGGAGGAGAATGGATGCTGTAGTCTACAAACAACAAATGCAAAGAAATAGAAATATGAACAAAAATGTGAATACATGTGATGTACTATGTGATATTTGTAAACTCTATTATAAATAAATGTATTTAATAATCATTTATATGTAACAAAATAAATGTTATTTTTGGTATATACTGTACAAGCAGAGGTGTTACAGTCAATGTGTTAATGCCATTCTGAAAAGATCTTAGTCTGTCTCAGTGCTGTAAAAAGTATTTGCGCCCTTCACAGATATATTCTCCTTTTGTCTTCTTGTCATATGTAAATGTTTCAGTTCAGCAAACAAATGTTGATATTAGACTAAGATAAATACAGATTGCAGTTTTTGAATTAGGAATTCATTTAGTAAAAGTAAACAGTGAACCAAACCAGCCTTTCTCTGTGTGATAAAGTAATTACTCCCATTCAAAACTAGATGAGAAAAAAAGTTACTAAAATCCACTGTCATCCATGTTAAAATTCCAAGTTGAAAACTATCTATCTTCTTATCCAAAGTCAGGTCATGGGGGCGAGAAACCCATCCACTTGTCCCTCCTGGGGGGTCTCAATGCATTCCCAGGCCAGAGAGGAGCGAGTTATGGATCTGTCCCTGGGGTCTCCTATCGGTGGGATATACTCAGGCAGCATCCTAATAAGGTGCCTAAATCCCATCAGTTGATTCCTTTCAATGTGGAGGTGCAGCTGGTTTGATTTCCAGCTGATTACGATATATTTCACTGTAAAATTCTTACATTTTTTTAATAATATTTTTTATGAATGGGCTGCATGTTGGCACAGTTTGTAGAGCTGTTGCCTTGCAGTGAGAAGGATCTGGGTTTGAATCTGGGCTGGCCATAACAGCCATAACAACTGCAACAAGAAGGGACACAGTAACTTCCTTCCACTGTAACCAGGCTCTGGCCCTCAGGGGTCACTGTCCTGCAAGTATTTGATGTTTCCCCACTGCAACACACAGTTCAAAGGAATGAATGACCTCCTGAGCATGTCAGCAGGTGAAGTCTGAATGACTCATTCATCTGAACCAGGTGTGTTGAATTAGTGAAATATATAAAACATGCAGGACTCATGGATCAGAGCTGGTAACCAGTGTTAGAAGGGTCTCACACCCAAAACGGGTAGGTCATCTGGATACTTAACTTGTCAGTGACCTCTTCTGGTCCATGTGATTTGTTTGTTCACCCCATTATATAACAGACATAAAACACCCCACCATGTAACACAGAAGTAATAACACCCCACCATGTAACACAGAAGTAATAACACCCCACCATGTAACACAGAAGTAATAACACCCCACCATGTAACACAGAAGTAATAACACCCCACCATGTAACACAGAAGTAATAACACCTCATCATGTAACACAGAAGTAATAACACCCCACTATGTAACACAGAAGTAATAACACCCCACCATGTAGCACAGAAGTAATAACACCCCACCATGTAACAAAGAAGTAATAACACCCCACTATATAACAGACATAAAACACCCCACCATGTAGCACAGAAGTAATAACACCCCACCATGTAACACAGAAGTAATAACACCCCACTATGTAACACAGAAGTAATAACACCCCACTATGTAACACAGAAGTAATAACACCCCACCATGTAACACAGAAGTAATAACACCCCACCATGTAACACAGAAGTAATAACACCCCACTATGTAACACAGAAGTAATAACACCCACTATGTAACAAAAAAGTAATAACACCCCACTATGTAGTAATAACACCTCACCATGTAACACAGAAGTAATAACACCCCACTATGTAACACAGAAGTAATAACACCCCACCATGTAACACAGAAGTAATAACACCCCACTATGTAACACAGAAGTAATAACACCCCACCATGTAACACAGAAGTAATAACACCCCACCATGTAACACAGAAGTAATAACACCCCACTATGTAACAAAAAAGTAATAACACCCCACTATGTAACAAAGAAGTAATAACACCCCACCATGTAACAAAGAAGTAATAACACCCCACTATGTAACACAGAAGTAATAACACCCCACCATGTAACACAGAAGTAATAACACCCCACTATGTAACACAGAAGTAATAACACCCCACTATGTAACACAGAAGTAATAACACCCCACCATGTAACACAGAAGTAATAACACCCCACTATGTAGTAATAACACCTCATCATGTAACACAGAAGTAATAACACCCCACTATGTAACACAGATGTAATAACACCCCACTATGTAGTAATAACACCCCACCATGTAACACAGAAGTAATAACACCCCACCATGTAACACAGAAGTAATAACACCCCACCATGTAGCACAGAAGTAATAACACCCCACCATGTAACACAGAAGTAATAACACCCCACTATGTAGTAATAACACCTCATCATGTAAACACCTGGCTGAGCTGGGAGAAGCAGTTCTCGGTCCGTTTCTGATGCCCGGGTCGTTACGTCACTGTGGAAAGACACGCCCATCTGGGTGGTGACAGCCCAGGGAAAGTGCTTGTAAAGGGGAGGGTTGTCCCGTCGGCAGGCACACACAGACAGCAGGCAGCAGCAGCGGCCACAGCACCCGGTACCGTGACTCTGCATTAAAAACATTCACATCACGGCTTTTAGCCCCAAACACGCAGCAGACAGCGACACACGGACTCCAACATGGCAGACCGCGAGCAACTGGTGCAGAAAGCCCGGCTGGCCGAGCAGGCGGAGCGGTATGATGACATGGCTGCTGCCATGAAATCGGTAAGTCTTTTTCCTCTGGAATGATCTTTGTCATTCTCTGTCGGTGTTCGGGATGAACCTCGGGCGTGTGTCCGTTAGAAACGCGTAAAAACGCCGGAGCCGTGAAGCGGTGGGACGCATATTGGGACTAGTGCGGGGTGTGTGTGTGTGTGGGGGGGGGGGGGGTTCGGGCACACCGGGACGTCCTTGTCTCACATAATGTGTATGAAAGTATTAAAGACGGAATCCCGGTGATGCTCTGCGGTCTTTATGAAGGATCAGGTCTGTAACGGCCCGGAAATGGACACATTGCATCCCAGAGCTGTCAGTGAAATCAGGGCGGGTGGTTTCAAGTTGGACCGGTGCGGTTCAGCTGCGGCGGATCATAAATGCGGACTGTTTGATGTTGGGGCGGTGCCTTTCACCGTGGTTCTCCACATGCGGCCAGGCTGCTTTGATTTAACTCAGCTAACGCTGACCATCGGGGGAGGGGAGATCAAAGTGTATCAAACAGATATGCGCGTGTTGATGCTGGAACAGCGACCGCTGTTACGCGAGCCATCCGTGCAAATGCCACATCTTTTTTTTGCTGGGATGTTGGGGGGGCGTCGTTTGTGCGCCGGGTATCGCTGCCGCTGCGCTTTTGGTGCATAGAGAAGGGCCAATGATGGCTGGAAGTTGATGCAATCGGTTTACGCAGAAAAAGCGCATAATACTAGAACCTCAGTGGATGTCGGTGGAATACTGGCCCCTCACTCCATCAGGGTTTTGTTCAAGCCGCGTGCTCGTCGGAAGGCTGTGGGTGACTGCAGGTTCCCACACAGAGGCGTGCCGCAGCATCTGCCAAGATGCAGCACAGGCCTGCCTGTAGTGCACCATTTCACATGCAGCTCCACAAAGCCCGTGCACCTCTGGGCTGTGCTTGGATGTGCTTCAGGGTTGCACTGCTCTTTATCTAAAGAATGGCTTTAATATACAGGGACAGTCTCCTCTCTTCTTTATTATTGCCACTAATAAAACTACAGGATCACAATTTTCTCTATATTTTTTTATAAATTCCCATGATTTTAGAGCTTTAGTGCCATATCCATGTTATGAGCGAGACCTGTGACGACAGATGGTGAACTGAAGCTACACACTATACATCAGTTGCAGCTCCCAGGAGGCTGTCAGAGGGTTTAAAGGCAGAGCTGCGTGCTTTTTCTGGAGAACCAGCCTGTGGTGGAGCTTCCTGCAGGCCCGGCTCCACCCTTTTCATTTATGCAGAGTCAGTGGGACAGAGCTGCCCCTCACCCAGCCAGTGTGTCTGCAGCACCGGGCAGTGGGGTGTGTCTGTTGCCTCCAGTCATTCCAGGGGAATCCCTCACCACTGCAGACATGACAATCACCCCATCAGCTGTGCCCGCCCGACTTTAGTCTACACCCGTCCTCAGGAGAACTGCTAGACTAGAAAACTATGCCCAGCTGAAGACAGATGATGGCTGCTGTTAGCGCTAAGTTTACTGACTTTACAGAAACATCCTTTTTCAGTTTATAACCAAAAACCAGTGAGCTGTATCTAACTGTATAGAAGTGAGTCCTTTCAGAAAGTCTTTTCATCAGCTGAGAGAAGGAGTCCAGTTCCAGATGATAAAGTTTGTCCATCAATGCAGCATCACATCCAGGCAGAGTCATCAGATCTCCTCACAGATCAGAAAGCACCGCTCATCCCTGACGAAGTTCTCAAACAGAACAATCTGTCAGTTTAGGTTCGAACACTGCAGCATCTCAACACATCAGTTATTAAATATGGTACAAGCCCGGGCCCCCAATCTGTCCTGACTGAGACCCCGTTCCAGTGTGATGCACGACGGACTAACTGGTGGCACTAAGTCCGTCCACTGAACTGCTGCACATGCTGACACTGAATGGTGTATATTTATATACAACACTACTACAGTATGCATATCTAATGAAGCAATGACATCATATTTTGCACATGGTTACAGAACAGCAGCTCTGATTGTTCTTAATGACAATATGTCAAAATGACATTTACACTAACATGCAATCATTTCCTCTTGTTGGTGTCATTGTTCACTTCCACCCTCACAAAATCTTTTCCACAAGCAGAAAGATAAGAGCTAATATTGAGCCTTGATTGCACTGCAGGTGGAGAGAGGTGAGGGTCTGTGGTCTGCTGGGACCAGTCTGGTTAAAGGCTCTGACAGCAGG
The DNA here is from genome assembly GCA_006937955.1 of Pachypanchax playfairii. Taxonomy (NCBI): domain Eukaryota; kingdom Metazoa; phylum Chordata; class Actinopteri; order Cyprinodontiformes; family Aplocheilidae; genus Pachypanchax; species Pachypanchax playfairii. The sequence continues at coordinate 520,111 of SSNP01000020.1, read as the reverse complement.
AAGGACACTCTCTCAATGCCTGTTCCCTTTTCACCGGCACGATGAGCTGTGTTTTCAAACGTCCACCACCAGCTCTTTGATTTACCAGCTTTGATCGGGAGGTGGTCCTGCGGGCACCAATCCACAGGGCTGCTGATCAGATCTCTGTCTCCCTGTCATTCCTCAGCAATGAGACCAACAACAGCAGAGATCTTTTGTGAATGGCAGATAGTTGTGGGAAGTCTGCAGTGTACCGGGTGAAGAGTCCAGAACAGTTCCCTGGGGCACCCCTTTGCTGCAGATGACCGTGTCCAACACACAGTCTTAGGTCCTCACAAACTGTGGCTGGTCCCCTAGCCAGGCTGTGAGGTGGTGGTCCAGTCCGGTTCAGAGTCTATTCCTGAGGAGTGTTTGATGGTGTTGGAATCAAAAGAACAGATCATCACAGTGCTGCGAGCCTTTTCCAGGTGAACGCAGGTGCCACCAGGAGGAGTCACCAGGGACGCTGTGAAACTTGTCTGTCGCGTTTTCATCAAAAAGTGACTCAACTATGTTTTTTAATTTATTCATAATTTAGTCACGCTCACAACTCCAGAGTCTCTTTTCATCTCTGATCAGTCACAGCTTAGTTTCAGAGCTTTTCCAAAGTTGTCTCACATTCTTCTGCTTTGGACTCATGGAAACTAGATTGATGCGGGTTTCAGACAGGCTGCGATGACTCAGACTATTTTTAGAGAAACACTTGTCTCCAAAATGTTTCAGACTTCCTAAGAACGACATGACAGCGAGTCCCAGCAACTCATGAGAGGTAATGCATTAACCCATGTGAATGCTTGGAGACATTTTGGAAACTTCTTCATAAATACTGTCAAAGTTCTATGAGATACTAGCGTACGACTTACCACACTGATACAACATTTACCTGACGGCTGAGTTGATTTGTTTGAATTAGCTTTCACGCACATGCACACCCTGTTTGAGATCCTTCTCAGCTGCTGCAGATAACCGAGAATTCATCAGGTTTATTTTGTGGTACATTAGTAGATTCATCGTGCTGCTGCTTCTACATGCATCATAGAAATGATTGTTTAACATGTAATAATAGACATTATGATTAAAACAACTCTTCCAGCTTCTTAGAAGAGTTAAACCTGTTCTGATGAGGGTTTGACTGAAAACAGAAATGCTTCCTCTCTAAATTGATTCAAATCCACCTGTTTTCTTTTCAATATGAAACATGTGCTGTTGTCTCTTCCTTCCACTGGTGCTCTGTCACAGAGTCACAGTGCAGAGTCAAGTGGGTTAAAGGAGTCATAAACTGTTCCTACCGTGGATACCCATGGCTGCTGTCTGCCTCTCTCTCTGTCTCTCAGCAGAAGCTACCAACATGCATACCTGTGGTGCCTTCAGGAGCACATAGGGAATCTTATACATTACCCTTTTGGACCATGAACTTAATCCACTGGTCCCTTGTAGCTTGGTCCAATGCTGGGAGACCAAAAACATTTGCTTGTTGACTTTGACAGTCAACAACAGAGCAACCCACATGTGCTCCTCGTTTCTTCATTTTCCGAACTCCACTCACAGATTCAGTAATGGCTGCTCTTGACTGAATAAGAGGGGAAGAGGGGCGGGGCGGGCTTGCAGCAGCATTAGTCTGCGGTGTCCAAATATGACACATCCAGCTGGTTTTACATCAAGATGGGGCAGAAATTAAAATCTCATGTTTGAGTGTGCGTGCATGTGGGGTGCACGTGGGCTGGTTGAAAAAGCCAGGGGTGAACACAAACTCTACTTTTAAAAATGGACTTTCCAGCAAGTGTAAAATCATTAGGAAATCATAATATAAACGTTTTCATGTGGAAAAGTGAAAATTTCAGTTTATGACTGCTTTAAATGAGAAGGATCATTATCATCACAATCACTGAATAATCTTAAACCATGACCATGACCGTTTGGTCTCCTGTTTGACTTACAGCAGCTGTACCTGAACTTGTTGACAGGTGAAGCTCCTGCTAGTAAAACTTGTTTGTTTGTTTTCTACTGAAGATTTTGTGTTTAAATGATAAAGAAGAATACCAATTAATTTGGCATATTGATGATTGTCTTAGTTGCTTCTGTCTCTCAGCATGCTCCGTCTTACTGTTCAGACTCTCCAGGTGTTCTACATGGTGTGAAACCTGTCAGAGATCTTGAACCTCAGTCCTGTCAGGATCTGTGATTTCTGTGTCTTAGTTTTGTTGTTTTTCTTTCTCCCTGCTCCCCAGTGTTTATCCTGTGTGATTCCTGTGTATTTTCTGGCTTATTTTGATTACATCCTGTGCTCCCTATTCTCCTTGTGTCTCAGCTGTAGCTTGTTCTCCTCCTCTGTTCCAGGTGTATCGTGTTTGTGTTAATTGCTTTCTTTGGTCTGTAGGTTGTATAAAAGGGGTGTGTCTGTTTAGGTTGGTTGTCAGATTATTGTCTGCTGTTTCAGAGTGTAGTGTTGCATGTGTTCTCCGGACGCTGTAAGTGTTTACCGCCTTTTCAGTTTCAGACTTTATTAAATTATCATTTTACCTGCACACCTTTGAGTCTCCAGCGTCTCCCTGCATCTTGGATCTGGCCCCTGACAAGTCCAGTCATGAAACAGCCAGTTTATCTGAGGAAGGACAGCTTGAAATGAATTTTGACTCGGTGGTGAGTCATGAAAGTACTACAGAAACTGCCCACCTACACACGCCATCATCAGGTTTATTTCACAGCCTCTGCTGGCCTCAAGTAGACGTACAGTTCTACAGCTCAGCAGAAGCTTTTTCCTCGTTCCACATTCACTTTTACTCTTTCTCTATGTTCACAGATATTAATGCCTGTGCAAACATGAGGCGTAACATGATGCCTGCAAAACCTTCACGTGTATCCACTGTGTGTAACAGATTCGGTCAGAGTTTCACCAAATGAAACCAAAACATATTCACCATTCCTTTTGTTTCGAGTTTTTGAAACCCCCGTGGTACCAGCAGGTGTTATGAACATGGATCTTAAAGATCTTGTGTTGCTAGAGTAAAAGTCAAAATGTTTCACTTTACAGAACAATATGTGGAACAACTAGATGGGATGTTACTGTGAAGATGCTGCTTGGTTTTAAAGGTCCTGTATCCTGCTATTTTACAGCTTTCAACATCTGGATAGACACATATATGATACAGTCTTACTGTTGGTGTTCTATAGTCTCAATTTGTCCTGAAATATAACTTTTATTCTTTAGCTATTCTTCAACTAGGAACTAAAATCCCATCTCTCCTCCAGGTCCCTCCCTCGTGAGTGCTGCCCCTCAAGCTGCCTGAATAAAATGATGAATAAATTCCTGTAACTCTCACAGCTAAATGAACATTTTCACTGAGACATTTTTAGAAAGTAAAATACTACAAACGGTGGTGTTTAGTGTCTTGCTTCAGACTCTGGCAGCTCGGGGTGTGTGTGTTTAATCTGCAGGTCCTGGTGTAACATTGTTACATCACTATGTTACAGTCAGGTGGTTTTCCAGGAGAGAGTGGAGCAGCTGCTCAGAGCGCAGGATTCAGGAGGATTACTGAGAAATGTGTGTATTAAACCAAAAACCACTCTGGAGGGTTTAATAAGGAAATAACATCATAACATCACATGTGGGGCGGCTGTGGCTCAGTGGTTAGAACAGTCGTCCTCCAACTTGAAGGTTGGTGGATCGATCCCGGCTTCCACCGCCACATGTCGAAGTGTCCTTGGGCAAGACACTGAACCCCATGTTGCCCCCCGATCTGCGTATTGGGTTGTGTGAGTGTTAGCCCATCCCCTCTCTCCCCGGTTTACGTATCGAGTTGCGTGAATGGGTAAATGCAAAACCTTGTAGTGTGAAAGTGCTTTGAGTGGTCTGAATGACTAGAAAAGTGCTATACAAATACAGGACATATACCATTTAACATGGTTAAAAGATACAAACACAGGATACAGGAACTTTAAATCACCCCCTGACATTTCAGTGGCATCGTGGACCTTCTGCACTGTAACTTGAACAGAAATGAATTTATATATACTGTAAGAAAAACTAATACATTTACAGAGTTTCCAAATCAGGTCTGCATTCAGTTAGGAACAAACATTAGAGGGGAATCATATGAAGAGATAAACTAGCGTTTCATGTGGTATCATAGCAACAAAGAGTTGGAAGACCTTCTTCTTGCTGCCGAGCTCTTTGTGGCTGATTTGGCTAACCCTATTCACGCTGTGGGTGACGTCAGATCATCCATGGCTCTTTGTGCTCTGCTGCTTGAAAGGGTGAGTGGGGGGGGGGGGGTTGTCACATCAGGTCAGGAAAGAAGAGGGTGCGAGAGCAAATGAGTAAAAGAAGGACGCATTGGCAGAAAGAGAAGCTCTAGGATTGTGGCAAGCTTTCATTATGAAGACAGTAAGGTATTAAATGAAAATAAAGGTGGCGGACTTGGAGATGGATCTCCTTTCAGGCCCTTGAGATCTTGCTGATTGGAACTGGTGTGCAGAGATCTGTCATAGAGGAAGTTATTAATTGTCCTGTGTTTGTAATTCTGTGGAGATATTTGGAGGTTTGTGTAAGATGAATCACAACAAAGCAGGCACGACTGATGAGCTTCAGGAGTAGACAGAGCTCTATTGTCCCCTGCAGCCTTCCCACCTCTGCACCGCCGCTTCCGTCAGGGCTTTCTGCTCATCCCACAGCCTTTTGAAACAAAGGCAGCCATGTTCATACAGAAGACCTTGTTTTTCTGACCTCTGTTCTCCGCTGCTGACCTTCTGTTGCTGGTTACATTTGATGTAGGTCAGATAATCATTTAGTCTAATTGCAGTTTAATGGCCTGAAGTAAAGAGTGCTGAGGCTGAACAACTAAGAAAGAGGAGTCCTTCGGACATGAGTGAGATCATTACACAATGTTACTGTGTGCTTCTCTTCATCCTTACAGCACAAAGGTCATATCATTTATGACATCTGTCATTTTATAACATCCTAAAAGCCTCTACAGTTCTGTTAATACTCATGTTGATCCTGACATGTTGAGTGAAGTTAAGGAAGTTAATGTCTTCTGTCAGAGTATCAAATCAATCATCTACTGAAAGTAACTCAACATTTTGACTCTGTGCACCAAGAACACAAGATCTGATGGTTTTTATAGAAGTTATTCAGAAGCTGCTCTAAAAGCCTTTCTGCATTGACTCCCTCATTAGTTTAATAAGAACGTTTTTATGGGAGTAAGTTCATTTGGATTATAACAAACTGGATTTTGACCTTGTGAAAAATTCACACAGTAAGAAAAACAAGAAAATCCTGCGTTTTATTTTTTAAACGATGATCAAAGTTAGCGGCTATCAGCCGTGTATTATGTGTCACTAACGTTGCACGTCTGTTGCACGTTCAGTGGAAAGGAGGGGTTATCCAAAAACATCCATCCAGTACCCAGAACCAGCTGCAGCTTCAGCAGACATCACTAGACCTACCTCACCCCAGCTACCACTGATGTGTCCCCTGGTCAGACACGAGCCATGTCTCCTTTCAGTGGGACATGTCTGAAAAACCTCCCCTGTAAGACGAACAGAATGCGGCCCTACCAGAGGCCCAAACCATCCCCGCTGGCTCCTGCTGATGCAGAAGAGCAGCAACTCTTTGCTTGAGTTCTTCCTAAATAGCCAAGCTCCTAAAAATCAAGATTCCCTGAGATTTTTCTAACAATACGATGAGTGAATGTCTGCTGCAGGTTCATTACCTCATCTTACCAAGTGAAATCTGCTGATGAGAAAACAGCTGTTATAGTTGAAACTGATATTTCATAGCATTGTATGTATTCAGTCTTATGTAGGCTATTTACAACAGAACTACTATATCTGATACCTATGAATTGACAGCTCGGATCCTGGGAACAGCTTTAGAAGGCAGTTCTGTATCTGCTTCTACATCGTGATTTTATGCATCAGACTGGAACCTGGAGCCATTTTGGCACCAACTAAACACATTCTGATCATAAAGTAGCAATAGATCCTGTGGGGGCGGGGTCACTATACATTCTTCACCTGACCTCACCACTAAGGATATTTTAAAAAGACATTTTCTGATGCATTTTCACTTCCTGGTCAATCACTAGTGATAATCCCTCTTTCTTTGTGCTCTCAAAGCAAAATGACTGACTCAGGTTGTTAGTTTTTGTTGATGTTGGGTCTAAATACTTGACTTTCTCCAAAGATAATGATTGATTTGACCTAGCTGTAAAAAGAAATGCACTTTGAAGTCCAAAGGTCTAAAAGTTGAGTGAACTTAGTCGTTACCATCTTCAGGTCCTGCATGCTGCACAATGCAGTGGGGTTTTTACTGTTTCTGCTTATCTTCACTGGCCATGCCACACCTCATCATCTGCCATGTTCTCGCTGTGAGCAGCTCGTATGTTTGAGAGAGAGAGAGGCTCTTACAGACGAAGCAGATTGCAGATGAAAAGCAGAGATTGCATCACTGTTTGCACTTTGCCCTCATCTCCCTTTTACAGCGTACGTCTTCAGACTGACAGCTACTGTACGCATCACAAAGTGCAAAAATTGACAGCAATAGACAAGCGTAGAGTTAATTAAAGGCTTATGTGTGCTGAGAACATGTTGACCAGAGGAGTACATGGTCCATCATACATTTGCATCAGTAGAGGGACCAGCTGGAACAGGGATTATCAGATGCTGAGTCCTTCTGGAGGTTTAAGTTAATTATTTTAATCATTTCACATATTTTCTGAAAAACTGGGACAAAAATCTTTGAATCTTAGAAGCTAAAAGGATTCAAACTCAGTAAATTTTTAGTTTAATTTATATTAGATTTCAGTTTTTGGTAATCCGTTACTACATTTTCATAAAACTTTGAAGACATTTGTGTTGATGTTAGAAATAAGGAGTTTTCTTTAGTCTGTTTTATTTGATCAAATCTTAAATTGAAAAACTGATGGTGTTTCTCTGATGGCTCCTTCACTCATTTCCTTCTGTTTCTCATCATGATCCTGACAACCTTCATGTAACAGCTCGACCACCATCATCTAACCGAGTCTGGACACGAGAATCTGTTAGATTAGAGTCCAGATGTATTATCGAGATGTAAAGGTTGAATGCATGGCACAAGAAATATGAGTTATTACTCTCCAAGCAGACTTGTGCAATGCTGATGCTGATAATGGTAAATTAGTGATATATTGTGCAGCCCATTTAAAACTACTTTATATGGCTTGTAGGCTATTATCAAATCACAATTATTGAAATGGTGCAACCCTCAAAAATATGTGTGTATGTATAGATATGTTTTTCTATGTAAAGAAAAATAAAGCAGTTCCTGTTTTGTGTATTTCCTCATCACCTGCTGAGTAAAAGCATTGTGAGGTGCTCCACGTGACCAGCTGGTGCCCCTGCTTTGCTATGAAACTGAATTCTGTGCTAAAAAAGAAGGTAACAACAAGCTTTATGCTCAGAAAAGGTCTGTAAAGATGCCTCTGCCTCTCAGTCCCAGTGGGGAAAAAGGATTAAATCCTCCAGCCAGACACAAGCCTGTCAAAACAAAACCAGCTTTTAGAGCTGCAGGCAGCCAATCAGAAGTCATCTCAGAGGATGATGTCATCGTGCCCGAGATGTGGGTTACTTCTCTAACTGCAGGGACTGTTGTGGGTGTTGCTGTGTTTGCATAGAGCTTCATTTCATCAGTCCTGAAACGTTCATTGTGTTGTCCTGATGAAGCTGAACTGTCACACTTTGAAGCTCAAGCTGAAACTATCAGCTGTTACATATTATTGAGATAAGTTTTCACACAGACATGATAGAAAAGGTTCATGCTTTCCAATTTGTTTTTCTTTGTCCTCTTTTAGGTCACGGAGCTGAATGAAGCTCTCTCCAATGAGGAGAGGAACCTGCTTTCTGTGGCCTATAAGAATGTGGTTGGGGCAAGGCGTTCCTCCTGGCGGGTAATCTCCAGCATTGAGCAGAAGACGTCAGCTGATGGCAATGAGAAGAAAATTGAGATGGTGCGGGCCTATCGGGAAAAGATAGAGAAGGAGCTGGAGACTGTCTGCCAGGACGTGCTCAACCTCCTTGACAACTTCCTGATCAAGAACTGCAACGAGACGCAGCATGAAAGCAAGGTGTTCTACCTGAAGATGAAGGGTGACTACTACCGTTACCTGGCTGAGGTGGCCACGGGGGAGAAGAGGGCCTCTGTGGTGGAGTCCTCAGAGAAGTCGTACAACGAGGCCCATGAGATTAGCAAGGAGCACATGCAGCCCACCCACCCCATCCGCCTGGGTCTGGCTCTCAACTATTCTGTCTTCTACTACGAGATCCAGAACGCCCCCGAGCAGGCGTGCCACCTGGCGAAAACTGCCTTCGATGATGCCATCGCTGAGCTGGACACCCTCAACGAGGACTCCTACAAAGACTCCACTCTCATCATGCAGCTGCTACGAGACAACTTGACGCTGTGGACAAGTGACCAGCAGGACGATGAGGGAGGCGAGGGCAACAACTAAAGAGTCGGAATCCTCATTCTGCCAAAACAACACAACATGCGTGCTCACAAATGATGACAAAAATACTAATTCTTTAAAAGTTCTTAATTTAAAAGGGGGGGGGGGAACAAAAATGGGAGGGTTGGGTGGGGGGTGATGGGACGTCGGCGCCCGGTTTAGCCGATGGTACCGAAGTGGCTGCTGTTCTTTATTTTTCCAAACATTAAGAGTGGAAAAATAAGAGGTTAAAAGGTGGAAATAAACATTTGATTTGAGATATAAGCTATGATCCAAAAACATTAAATCGCTCATTAAAAACATGAACCCCCCCCCCCAACAGCCTCTGCAGCATTTGCCAAAATACAACTTTAGAAGTCAGGTGCAGGTGATTGATCAGAGTTGGAACATGAGGGATGTGGTATGAAGCAGAGCTGTCTTACTGTAAGGGGAGACGTCTTCAGATATTTAGTTTTGATGCTTGAGCAGCAAGAAAATTAGCGTAACTTTGAATGTCATGGCTTTTCTTAGTGAGAGAGTCGGAGTGAAGGACGAGAGCAACGGGTTCCTGACGGGACGGCGGGTTTGTTGGTGCGTGGAACTCCATCACATCTCTGTAGTTGCATCACACCCAGGTTGTGGCGTGAAGAGCAGGTTCTGTCTGTTTGCTGTTTGTCAGGTGTGTCCAGCTGAAGTCACATGGTCAGTCAGACTGTAACTGAAAACACTAACTCATAAAGTAAACTTAGTGCAGCTTGTCCCTCTCATGTGCTGATGTGCTTTCTAAAATAAATTAATGTTTTTGACACCTAATTCTTATTGTCAGTATTGTCTTTACTGGAACATCTTCTATTGGCTCCTCGTCTTTGTGTGGAACGTTTGATCCAGATCGCAAAGTAAAAATGTAGGAACATTCTGAAAATGTGGTGACACAGAAATCAAGCTCCATCTAACATTCAAACAACGGACAGGAGTAATTATACTTTGTGGGATGAGCACATGCAACGTTAACATGGATGCTGTACAAGCAGATTTGAGGTTTGTGGATTTAATTTTGGGTTTTTTTAAGTTCTCAGTTAAGAAAATTGCACTTGCCTAATATACTGTCTCTTCAGTGTGAGATGATGCTCCAGTATTCTCCATAACACAATATTGTGCATGCTGGTGATGTATTTATACAGTAGCTTCAATTTATTAACTTATACTGTAGATGTTATGTATTCATATGAACATGGAATTATTAGACTTTAATCAGATTATTTCTATTTATTGATTTTTTCTTTTTGGTTGCTATTGTTAGCCAGACCTTCTTTTTCATCTGTTTTCTTTAATGCATTTGCTAAAGTGCGCTATACCAAAACAGTGATTGTTAACAATAAATTGATCTGTTATCAACATCCTTATGGTCGTTTCTTGGTAAGCGGGACAGAACGAGGATCATGTCGTTCCATCCAGAAGGTTTTTTGCTGTTAATGCGACTAAGAATTGACTAGCAGGTAATAATCATAGATGCTGTGATAGTTTTCAATTAGCTGATCTTAGTTTTCAGACTCTCAGTGACCTAAAATTCTTCTTTAAGATGTGAATGTATTTTAATCAGAAATAAAACATGCAGTTTTCCTTTTAAAATGCATTTTTACTCTAAAGTTCTTAAAAATGATATTTTCTTGAGCTGATCACAGTGAATGATCTCTGTTAATACTGTTTATATTAGTGTAATTTTGTATTATCTGCTTAAATCCAGACTGCTGACTATTTAAATTTACTTGCTCCTTTTACTGTGTTTTTGAGACAGAACCACAAGTTTGCTTATGATTCTCAAGAGTTTATAAACTTGTAAAGATAAAATAATAATTTGGAACCACAATTGCAAACACATCATGAAAAGAGATGGTGAAAGTTTCAGTATTTAGAATCATCAACATATAAAACTAGACACAGGAACATGGTGGGGAACTTGAGACAAAAACAAAATGAAAAAAGTTCCAGAGCAAGTTTTAAGTCCCGCCCCTTTTATTTAAACATATACTTGAGATTTTCCTGACTTATAAATAAGCATACCTCAGGGCAATTTTGTTTTTCATAGCTCTATTCTTGTTCCAGCATGTTCACATATTAATTTCCCTAAAACATTTAGTTGTATTCTGCTTTTCATTGATTCAAGAACACTATGATTGTGTGCGGGTGAGTGGGCGGGGCCTAATGTCTTCCTCCTGTTTCTACTGCACAGACTGTACAGGTAGTTATTGATCCACTTGGGGAATTTATTTCTCTTCTTTTGACCCACCAGCACTAGCCAGCTATCTGTGCTGCTTCTAAGGGGGAAGTTTGAGGTTTCAGTATCTTACCCATAGATACATCCACCTGTTATGCACGAGGATTGACGCACTCGCCTGCTGATCAATGACCCTCCAGAGCATAACTGACCCACTACTATTCACTTATACATGACACCTACAAATCACAGCATGACTTAGTTTTACACTCCATGTCTTGGTGGACATTCATGTTCAAGAACACTGATGTAAGGCTTTTATAAGCATCAACAGGGGAGGAAAAAAGAAACAGCTGTTGCCATAGAGACACTGTATTGACATAAACTAAAACTGGAAACTGACATTTTGCTGATGTCAAAATCTGAATCTTTCATTCATTATCTGTACCTGTTTGTTCCTCTTCAGGGTCACAGGGAGATGGAGCTCCAGCTGTCATTGGGTGAGAGGCGGGATCACACCTGCACAGGTCGCCAGTCCATCACAGAAATCTAAACATAGAACAGATTTTTTTTTCCTGCTCTTGACTTCTCTTAAATCTCACAGTTCTTATCCTGAATATTTATTTTTCTAAAAAGTTGAATGGTAAGTATATTTATTTGATGCTGAATCTCCCCTTATTGTGTTTGTAATTAAGTGGAACATTCAGGACTCAAATCCCTCATTCAGACATGCTGGTTCCAACATTACAACATGATGGCGGCCACCGGTGTTGATTATACAACTTCTGTGTGGAGAACACGGTACTGACAAGGAAAGTTAGCTTGGAAAAGTTAGCTGTTCCTAGAACTGTGCAGTTTTGTTCAGAGGTCTGAAAGGTTGTTCCTGGGATCTTTTGGGGTCACTCTCCCATTTGGGGATCACAGCACTGAGTGTGCTGATGGCCACTGGCCTTGACTACCCACAACTTTGCTATTCCTTCCTTCCTTCCTCAATCATCAATCTGGAACTGATAAATTCCAGGTCAGGTACATGATGGGCCTTATCTCTCCATGATGGTTTGTCCTGCTCCCCTCCTCATGAAGAGGTTTCACCGGCTGAGATACTCACTCAACTGGTCATCATTAGAGGTCTCAATGTATTTAAGAATCTCTGTTGCTGGATGAGGTCATTCACAGATGGGTATAATGTGTTGTATGGACATGGCCAACAGCTATACTCAGGTAGGCCGTAGAGTTTAAATGTTGCTCAGTGGATTTTAAGAAATCCAAACATCTTCAGTTTCCTGTTCTTAGCTGGTAGGAGTAACATGCACTTCCAAACCAATCTCTGTAAGTAAGAGAGATAGTTGTACCTTAACATTAAAGAGTCCCTTCCATTAAAAACAGTGTTTCTGAGGTTTCTGTTGAATATTTTAGCTCCACAGGTGTTCTTACCTTCATAGTGGGTGAAAACAGGTCAACAACTTCTCTTTCAGTTTTAATCTCTCAAACTACGCAGGTGGTGATAAAACCCGAGTTCTCCCGAGTTCTAACAGCCTGTATCTGTTTCATCACAACTCCTTTGTTCGTTAGTATTCATCAGCTCCCGCAGTTGAAACCACGCCTAGCATGCTGCTAGCTAAAAGCTGTTAGCATAAGACGTAGCAAACAGGAAGACACGACGTCTGACGTTACCATGCACAGCGGGTCAGGAAACAGTATACCTTGCTCTCATAGGCTAGTTTGTTCAATCAGAGTCCAGCAGATTAGAATAATGAATATGAACAACTGCTGACGAAGCCTGACGGAAACAGCCGGGAACCAGATGAATTTTGATGCAGACAGTTTGAAAGGTCTGTTAATCAGTTTTTCCTAACATTTTTTTAAATATAAAATGTTTCATATTACAGGTTAATTGTTTCTGTGTTGGTGTGGGTCTTTTGAGTTTGTTTGATTAGGCGTTTTTGTCATTGTATTTGCGTGTTATCTGGCTTTTGAGTTTAGTTTAGATTTAGGTTAGTTCATAGTATCATGTCTTTATGTTTAGTCATCGTGTGTCTTGTATGGAGTTTGTATTTTGTCATAGTCTGGTGTCTGAGTTTCATGTTAGGATCTGTGTTGTCTCCGCTCTGGTTTTAACAGGCTGTGTTCCTTATTTGGTCATCCCATTTCCTGTTCCTCACTCTTGTCAATTAGCTTATTGTCTGTACCTGTGTCTTGTCTGGGTCCAGCACTACTTAAGGTTGCATCTGTTGTCTGTTCAGTTCCGGACCGTTGTCTATTGTGTCATGTGTCTTTTGTGTCCTGTCCTGGTCAGTATCCTTTGCCTGTTGGAGAATAGTCATAGAGTCTCATATACTTATTGAATTTTTGTTTACAGTCTAGATTGTTGTCAGAGTTACGTGCTATGTTTTGGAGTTTGTATTTTTTTGATTTGTACTTTGCATTTTTGTCATTTTGAACTTTGGATTAACCCCCATTGTGTCCTGCAGTGAGCAGCATACTTGTGTTTCATTTTGTTCCCCTCTCCTGTGTTGTCCTTTTAATAAACTCCTTTTATTTGAGCCTGCCACTCTCTGTTCCTCTGTGTTTGAGATCCACCTCCATAGTAATTCATGACATTAATACGTAAGAAATAACCACAATGTCCTGAAAGTTGTATGAAATGGCCTCTTTAATACAACAGCTGTCAAAACAAGCCTTCCTTGTTCTAAATTATTTAAATCCCCATTCTGGTAATCAGTTTAAACTCCAGCAAATTATCTTTAACGCTTCACAGATCTACATGTAAAAGTGGCCTGAGACTATACAGACAACCACCACAGTCTTTGATATTTTCAGTATAAGCAGAGTTCAAACCTGTGTGAAGAAACCTCATTGGATTTGAATCCAATGTCTTAATCATTCGGCCACCACGGCTGCTGCGTCAGAAAGAAATCCCTGAATGAACGTCTCATGTGAAACTCTAAGAGAATGAAGAGGAACAAGAGGAACCGTCATGGAGGGATAAGACCCTTCAAGACTTGGACCACAGGAAGTGGCTGATTTTAACAAATCCTACCAGAGAGGGACTGAAGAACATAACAGAGGTACTAATCAGCAGCACAAGAGCAATAAGAGGTGGGGTCCACCACACCAGACGAGACCCAAGATGCAGACTGTACAAAGATCCAACAGGCCATAAACAAAAACCCAGTACAATAAATTTATTTTATTAACTGATGAATCACAGTGCTGAAGATTCTGGAAGATGATTTCAAATCAAGATTTGCAATTTTTCAAATGTACATCTTCACTCACATTGAGAGGTAATTAGTCCAAACAGCTGGTGAACACTAATTGGTCACAGAGCAGTCAACAATGACACAATCCCAAGCTGCCGCTAAGGAAAGAAAAAAATAAAAATTCAATACACACCTGTTTATAATCAGAGCGCTGCAGAGGGGTTCAAGCACTTAGTGAAGAGATTACACTTCAGATAAAATGAGCTCTTTTATTATTATAATTTATGATAAATTAATATGATGAATTGAATTGAGTGAGTTGGGTTGTGGGTTTTCTGCCGTTATTAAATTCTGATCATTAAATGCCAATAAGTTCTGCTCTGTAAAAGGACAGTTCTTTGTCCTTGAAATTGGATTCCTTGACATTTTCCTGCACCAGTTTTTTATGTCAGGAAAATTTAGAAAGCAAAGCCTGAAAGCATACAGTGGTTATTCTGAGTGGGAAGATGTGTAAATATATAAATACAATTCAGCCACAGAGACTAATTACAATTAAAAGTAAAAAGAAATTACTAAATAAATCTGTATATCTTGCAAGTGACTGTAAAACAGTATATTAGGATTGTATTGGTCTCTTGTCATCATAGAAAGTGAAAAGATTCAAGGCTCATAGTTATTATTATTAATATTAGATTTAAAAAATCATAAAACTATTGAATAATTGGAGCTGCTTGATGGTAGCATTATTGCTTGGCAACGAGAACATTCTGAGTTTAAAGTCCAGCTACGATCTGCATTGAGTTTTCATGTTCTGTTTCCTGTAAGTTTTTTCTGGGAACATGGGTTTCCTTCCACAAGCCATGAACATGGATGATAAAGTAACTAGAGACTCTAAATTGGCCCTGGGTGTGAGTGTATGTGAATGTGGCCCTGTGATGGACTGGTGACCTGTCCCGGTGTAGCCCTGTCTCTCACATGATGACCACCCTGTACAGGAACAATTTTCTATAGAATATTGATGTATTTACAATTTATTTTAAAAGGCTTTTGAAGCATTACGTCTCTTTTCCTGTTTCCAAATGAAATAAACAGGTTTTTAAATAGTTTATTTTTCATAAGCAAATTTAAAACAAAGGAATAATCCAGTAAACAGATTCCTGATTTTGTGCTAAATGTAAAAGATTCCCCCTACAGTTATCTTATTCATCGCTTCCATTATTCTGTTAGTATTTTGGGGGGTTTGTTATGGCAAAGATTTTTTTATGTAAGAAGTGTGATCATTCCACTGGGGCGATTTTAGAAATAAGTCACTCATTTAAAAAGTTGTTTTGATTTGTAGGAAGTTTCCATCCTGTTTGAAAGAATCATCAGGTGATGAATCCGACCTGTGGCAAAAAGATTTACTGTTCCATTTAAGATGCAACAAAAAGTTCCTAAAATTGACCATCGATTAAATTCCCTTTGTTCATATTGGACATACAAAGATTTTCTGTTGTTGTCCACTTGTTTGGACACAAAATGAAAGATTAATATAAACACAGGGTTTTTTTCAGTGACACTGCAGTTATAAAGATGATCTCACAGTTTTCCCATGTTTTACTGGAGTGCTGATCATTTCATGATCAACTATTGTTTTATTTTTTGTGCTATTGACACAATCCTTATCATCAGTTCCACCAGGGTTTGTTAATCCTGAGGAAGAAATGAACACAGTTAATAAGTTGAGCATCGATGTCTTAGTTTAACATTAAAATTCACCAGTAAAACTGAGAACGTGTGGTTTCCATTTTGAATGTAGACCACGGAAACGAAGCAACAGGAAGACTGTTAATGGCAGTCACAGTGCAGCTCCCCAAACATTCAGTCAAAACAAGGTTTATCTTTTTAATACAATTTATTCACTGACCAGTTTGCATAGTGTTGCATAAAAGAGTATAAAATAATCATTTGATTTCCTCCCAGACTGTAAAGACATCCGAGCTGACGGGGGATTTTAAACCGGGTGTGAGTGTTAATGTATAAGGTTGTTTGAGTTCATCTGCTCCACAGAACCCAAACGGGCTTTAGCAGACTCCAGCTCCACCCGACACAGAGTGGAATAAGGAAAAAGATCATACTAGGGGAGAGTTGTGATACCAAAGAAAATGTTAAAAACTCAAACCTTTTGTCATTTTTACCCTCTGAAATACAAAGTTCTAAAATCTTGTTGGGAAGAAATACACTCAAACACACTTCTCTTGATTTGACTGATTTTTTTTAAACATTCTCTGTTGTTGACTGTTCTTTTTATTACAAGAACTTTTCTGTAAACTCTATCCTCACTGAGCTGAGTATACATAGAAGAGCAGAGGGAAATCCAGTCCAAAAGCTTGTGTCCAGCTGCTCTTCAAATTGAAGCACTTTTCTGGTCTTAGTTCCTGGATTGATGGGCATGAGTAATTTAGAATTGCATTATAGTGGGAAATACTGAAATACTAACCAGTGCAGAGCCTTCAGTCTGGCTTTAGTTCTGTATCTGTGTGGTATTTCTGCATATTATAGTGTATATATCATGATGCTCAGCTTACAGGCTTTTGTTTTAGCTCATACTGTATATTCACATTTTGTACAAATAACAGAAACCGATCTAATTATAGCAGAACTATTAGTCATAACAGGTCAAAAGCCATGAAAGACAAACCCTCCAGTTAGTCTGCTGGTCCCCTTTGTAACCACACAACATGCTGGAAACTCAGCATGTAGCGGAGCACTCTATAAATAGATTACCCTCCTCCAGCTTTGGAGTCAGGAGTAAAGTTAGTTGTGCGTTAGAGGACAGGCATGCAACAGGAATGACTAGGAGAAGAAAACAAAGTGATGGAAGCACAAACCTCTTAGTACATCACCAGCTGTGCTGCTGCAGGTCTCATTTCATCCAGCACACATGATGAACTGATTGTAAATTAATAAAATAACAAGCACAGCTGGCTTCATGCAGGCAGCTGTATTGTATTGATTGTTGTGCAGTTCTATAGGATGATGGCTGCTCTGACCTGTTTCCAAGCCAATGTTCAAATGTGATTGTGCATTTCTTTATAAATACAGATGTTATGAAAGTTCATCTGTCAGAAACACACAAATATACTTAAGCTTTTAATCAGATTTCATCATCAGTGTGGGGGTGCAACAGCAGCTGAGGGGTTTAAAGCAGAACTAAGTAAGTTTTTTCACCTCAATAAATGTTTTTCTAGAGTCCCTGTGGGGGTAAACAAGGACTTGGCGGGGTGATTCGTGGGTCCCTCCCCTCCCTCCGGGGTCTGTGTCCTGAAAGCAGCACTTGCAACTTTCAGTGGATCGGACCCGACTAATCTCGCGAGAACAAACCTGCTTTACGGCACTCACACTCACGTACATAAATACAAGCATGAAGCCCTTGCCGTTGTTAGCAACGCCACCCTTAGGAGCGCAAAGATGACAATAATACTCACCTGTCGAGACATTCTCTTGGTTTTGTTTTTCTTTCTTCTTGCAAAAGCGTTCTCTGCGCGTTGTTATTGGGGGGGCGGCGGAGGGGTGGAAGGGGTGGGGGGTCTGCGGAGGGGGAACGTTACGACAGTGAGCTTTCACAGGGGACCAGTAGGGGGAGAGCGAGAGCAAAACTTACTTAGTTCTGCTTTAATTAATAAAATCCCTTTTACTATATTAAGATGGTCTAAAGGTTTTTGCTTTTCATGGGAGACATGCAGAGTAGGGGATGAAAACCAAAAGCAGATTTGAAAAATTCAGTATTATTAAGAGTACATTTTGGAGAACATGAGTGAAAAGAAGGGTAAACTATACTTTTCTGATTCATTTTTTTTTAAATCAGCTCTATTCCTAGGTGGTCGCATAAAGATCTGCTCTTCTTAAATGAAGGTAATCAGTCTTGGTTTAATTCAGAGCTGCATATGCTAAAAATAACTTCAAGAAGTATCTGAATTTTACTTTTGATGTACAAGGCCTTAAATGACCAAGCTCTATCTTATATTAAAGATCTTATTGTTCCATGTTCCTAACAGAACACTTCACTCTCAGACTGCAGGTGTGCTGCCCTCGCTACACGTAGCAAGATGAAGCTAGACAGCCAGCGAACAGAAAAATGAACAAAGGAGGTCTTCAAAGAAGGCTTACTTTTCTTTATCCAATTAAGATCGTTTCCTTTATTGCATTATTTTATTTTTGTAACTGAAACATACAAGAAAAGAAAAAAACCCAATCAGGCTAGCAGTGAATACACACCTCTAAGTCAACCTGAAACTCACGTGAGCTTAACAAAGCATTTAACTAGTCTAAATAATTCTAAAACGTATTTAAGTTATTTTCTGAACACGATACTCACAAAAACGAAGGTTTCCCAAGGTTCAAAGGAGTAGAGCAGACCAAGCATGAGAATGAGCCATAATTAGCTTTCTTACTAAATAAAAACACCGTCCCGGGAAAAATACAACAAAGATCGTCTGTTTAGAAGAGTGCTTACTCTGCTGCGTTACATCGCGCCTAACAAAACAAAGATAGTTTGTAAAAACGATGTCTCACTTTGATCTGAATTTAATAGTACACCGTTTTTAGCCCTTTATCATAGATCTGCTGACTATTTATTAATCATGAACTTATTTTCGTCTTTGAGCAACCTATGAACTGAAAGCAATTATTTTTAAACACAAAGGCATCACAGCAGGTCTGCTTCTGGTTCCTAACTCTTAACTGTTTCTCTGTTTATCTTTCTATAGACATGACCAAATCCATCGGTGTTTCTCTGTGTTTCTTTCCTGTCAGCTCAGACCCCAGTCATCCTGAGTCAGGTTCTGCTAGAGGTTTCTTCCTGTTAAAAGGGAGTCGTTCCTTTCCACTGTTGCCAATCGTGCTGCTCAGGATGGGGGATTGCGCTGAATTAACAATTCAACCCAATCAGCTGGTTCCTTAGAAAGGAAATGTTTTATTAATAATTGGTGGATTTTCCTGTAAAGTTCCTTTGTAAAATGACTTTGTTGTGAACTGGAACTTTATAAACTTGAAACTTAAATGTGTTTGATATATTAAAACAAAAGCTAACATTCTAACAATGAATCTAAAACTAAAAACCTGAAATGAATGTCTGAACACTGGTAGAAGAGTGAAGGAAGAAGTGGTGCCATCTGCTGCAACAATGTCAGTCGCACTCTGCTGGGAGGAGAACTAACTGCAACAGTAGGTCAGACGCCCTCTATTGGACAACGGAAGAAACTGCAGCAGTTTTGTCATTCATCACTGGTTCAGATAAAATTCTAATTCTTTATACTTGAATCCAACGGTTAATATTAAATTGCATTTGTTTCCAAAAGGTTAAAACAATTAATCTAAAAAATAAAAGTCTGAAGTGTCTGAACACTAGAAGGTGATGAAAGTGGCGCCATCTGCTGGGCATTGGTAGTAACTGCAACAATGGGTCATTCAGTCGCCCCCTGTTGGACACTAGAAGTTACTGCAGCAGTAGACAACATGACACATTTTACCTGCTGGTTGTGAAGATGCCTTCATGAGGATGTAGCAGCTGCAGCTTTTATTTTACAGACCAGACCGTTCCAGTTTCACAGTCATTTATTGCAAAAACAGTGAAAGCCATTTTCCAGCCCAGAGATTTAACAGTGAACATTATTCTGTGCATTTGAACAAACATTAAGGTGGATGTACAACAAACAAGTTCAGTTACAGACCAAGCTGGCAGTGATACGTTTACACATGCACAGTTACACAGGGAGGAAAAGATTACTAGTCTGACATCATGGGTACGTGTCGATGCATCAGGGTGGATGGAGGAAGTGATGCTCTACTGCTTGGCCACAGCACCTTTGCCCTCTACCTTTACAGGGATTGTGGTCTCAGATGACTCAATGGCCGGATGGATCAGTGGAGCCTCCACAGTCAGAAACCCCTCAGGGGAGAGAGAGGATGTCACCTTCTCCACACTCGCTGTAGGGGGAAGACTGGAACCAGAAAAAAAATTAAAAAAAACACACACATCAGGCTTTGTCACACAGAAAAGGTTGAGAAATACTTGTGCAAACTAAGCTGTTAAAATAAAGAAAGATGAAATAAAGCTGCTTCAGTAGCAGAGCGTGTTATGACCGGTAGGTGGCAGCAGAGCATTATAAAGCTAAATTATAGACATGGACCACCAACTGTTTTACTACAGAGGAGCACGAGATCAGGGTTGATGCAGGTACAACTTGATACTTACGTGTACTTCCTGGTGAAACTTCTGGAAATAAAACCATGTTCATCCTTCCTCTCCTCATGTTTACCTGTGAACACAAAACAATTAACAGGATGGTGGAACGATGGAGAAGCTGGTCAAGCGCCTTCCTGCTAGGAGTCATTTGTGATCAAAAGGAAGCTGCTTTACACTGCCCCCCCCCCCCTTCCCCCCAATATAAAAATAAATTCCCCCTCAGACTGAATCACAGGTTTTGTTTATCTGTCCCTGACCAGGGCCAGATTAGAGACAGTCTGGACTGGATCCAGCAGTCTTTTTAAAGCAGCACACGTGTGTGTGTGTATGTGGGGGGGGGGGTCCCAGCCTTAGCCATGAGCTGGGACTTGGTCTGAACTGGCAGACAGTCCAGACTTGAAGGGGCCACAAGGCTTCAGAGGACAAAGACTATCCAAACTTCCACATTAGAAAAATATCAATTTCATGAAGCCAGCTGGTCACCTGAGCTGAAAAAAGGTTCAACTGTTATCCCTTGGTTTTTACCCCAAAGTCCTCCTCGGGGAGTGGGGGGGGTCCCGCGCTTTCACATCTTTAGACTCTGACGCACAAACTTAAGTTAAATCTTGGGGTTCCAAAACTTCTCATGTGCATTTATCTGCATGTTTTGCTCGACACGAGGGTCTTAACGAGCAGCAACACGACCTGACATGAACCTGGACCCTGTTACTGAGCCAGCTCTGCCAGGAACCCGCAGCAGGTTCGGCGTTCTGACCCGGCTTGGGAGGAACGGAGGCTCACCTGATATTTCCACAACGCCATCCTTGGTCTTCACCACCAGCTCGTCCGGAGAAAAGTGGTTGACATCCAGAGACACTTTCCAGTTGTCCTGCGTCTGCTTGATCTCGGACACGCCGCTGCTCATCTGACGGGACAGGGCCCGGGCCTGGTGGGCCATCATGTGTCCGGGGTACATCAGGTGACTGTGGGGCATCGTGATGTCCGGACCCAGGATGGATGGCCTCAGGTAACCCGGCCAGCGGGAAGTAGGGAATGTGGGGAAGTCCTCGAACAAGGCCGGCATGCCGAAGACCTGGTCAAAGATGCGGCTGCTGTGGTGCCAGTCACGCAGCGGGTCCCAGCTGGGGGTTCGAGCCAAGGTGAAGGGGATGTTTCTCTCAGCCATGTTCGCTGTAGTTGAGCAGGAGATGCTGCAGGTCTTCAGGTCAGCTGGATATGGATCCTCAGGAAGGTCCAACGTGCTGCCTGCCCCTCAGCACAGGGCTTATATGCATGCTGAGTCCACCACCACACCCCTCCAGCCCCGCCCCCGACACATGTCACCACCACACCCCCGTCCAAACATCCCCCTCCCCCCTGACACATGCCCCCCACCACACACCCCGGGGTGGAAACTACTAGAACAGAACCTATTTGTGTCTGATGCAGCATGCAAATAGAATCCAACTTGAGGGCGGTACTTAGGAACAGCTGCCCGGTATAACTCCGCCCCCCCCGCCCCCTCCAATCAACCCTAACCAGAAAAATCTGGTGGGAATCTGGATTGATTGTTCTGGTCTTTGCTGGTCTCAGACACAGACCAACATAAAAACAGTCAAGTTGATCATCAGGTGGATCCAGTCTCTGCAGACTTATGTCTGAACTAAACTGGACAAAAATATTTTCAGTTTCACAATATTGATGAAAGATATTTGTGTTTTATTTTGTTCCTGTCATTATTTTATTGAGACACTGATATAAAAAATATGGAAAAATCAGGAGAGCTCACATGATTCACATTTTACCACAGGCTTAAAGAATATTGATCTCATTACTTTTTAATTGATATATTATATTTTGCACACAGAATGAGACTAAATCATCCGAATATGGAACACTGGTCTGAAGGGATGGAACATGATCAACAACAACACTCATGTGGGCTGTGGAGTTTAAATGGAGCTCAGCTGATAATAAGAACATCTCCTCCACACCATGATACCCCCCACCTTCAACCTGAACTGTTAATACAAGGCAGGATGGATTCAGGCTTTCCTGCTGTTTACACCAAACTCTGACCCCACCATATTATGTATGTTATTTTCTAACTGTAGACCTTTTCAGACTAGATTACAAATCTTAAAATCACCTTTAAAGCAAAATTTAGTCCAATTTTAGCCAACATGTTTAGTAAGAGCTGGATATGATGAAATAATTACGGTTTTTATGGAACTGTGATTGTTTTGAGCTAATGAATCACATGATTTCATATCCACTCTGTGTGATTCACAATCAGATGTTTTAACACTTTAAAGGTGGACTTTTGTTCTTTTGAAGTCTCAACTGAATGTTGTCTGACCAGTGATGGAGACACTAGGCTGAGTGGGAGCAGGTGGTCAAAGTATTAACATTATTTTATAGGAGACATTTTTAGTTTGTATGTAAATAACAAGTTAGAATTGGATGGATTTTGATGAAATTTTTAGGAAAGGTCAGAAATAACCCAAAGAACAATTGATTAGATTTTGGGGGTGCACAATTCATATTTGGATCTGGTTCTTTAATTCAAGATTCAAAGGGATTATTGTCATATGCAGAGTTAGGAAACACGTCTTTATTTGTACTTATCACAACAAAAAAAAAACAGGTAAAGCAGATATAAGTAATAAGATAGTTATAAATAATAAGACAACAAAATGTCAATAAAAACAGCTTTAAGGAGCAGAAAACACCTGGAGGTCAAAGTGGTGAATGCAATCATCTTTTTAAAGACGTATTGAAACTTCAGGTGGCAGGAAACCTTTCAGTTGCAGATCAGGGTAAAAGGTCACAAAATAGTCTGTGTAGGATGCAGAGCAGGAAGGGGGATGGGTCTTTGTCAGCAGATCATTCTAGAAGATTCAAGACACGTGCAGTTTGAAAATAACATGCTGCTTGTTATGTTTCCTTCTTGGAATATTGCAGTTTGATTTTTAGGATAAATACATTCTTACTTCTGTAGCAACAAAATATTGATCTTCTAACACAAAATATTTGATGTGAAGCTCACGACGCCAGGGTTTGGAGTGCAGTCAGCAAAGATTCTGCTGTATTATTTTGCATTTGTGTGTGTTTCAAGGTGAGTTTAGTTGCAGTCCACGTGAGAAGGGAACATTTTCTTTAATGTTTCAGCTTCTGATTTCACATGTTCCAGAATGAAAACATATTGAGATGCATACTGCTGTTCGAGGAGACAGACAAAACCTTTAGGAAAGTTGATTTTTGAAGACAAAAAGTTGATCTCATTATAAGACTAAAGACACACATATCCATTTTAATTTTCTAATTTAAATCAAGTTGCAAATATTTGATTAAAACAGGTTGAATGAACTTTAAAGAGCTAAAAGTCACTGAAGAAGTGCTTTAATTTAACCAGTTTATGGTTCTGAGAAGTCCTGACAGGCTTCGACTGCTCTGATCCCCCACCCAAGTTTTTGGGGGAGGAACATTGTTCTGTTGTTGTGAAGTTGTTCTTTCTTCAGACTGACTCATACTGGTCCTGACTGGCTGTTACCGGAGGCTCAATGGACTCATGATGGTCAGGTCAGAGACTTGAATCCTCCTGTGATGTTGGAGCTTTTAGAGGTGTGAAGCTTTCAGAGAAAACAGATATTTTATTTAGGAATAATTAAATTAAATATTTGCTTCCTCATGTTTACCAAAACTTCACTTTATTTCACTTTTCATATGTGTGTTTCTTCTTGTGTAATCAATGGTGTCCAACTCAACGGATCCTAACAGTTAATGGTCACGATGGAGCAAAGGATTGTGGGAACAGACTCTGAGACTTGCATGTTGTGGAAACTGACCCACACTGACAACATGCACACTGTTTAAAGTCACCTGCTGCCTAAATGAGAGTATAAAATACAACCCTTCTTCATATACGTGGGTGTTTTTATAAAGTTCTTTTTACTTCTACTTTTTATTTTTTGTTTTTAAATATTGATAATAAGTCATTTTTTTATTCTCATGCTGCAAATAAACATTTGTTGTTTCTTTTTATAATGATGTTTAAAGTATTTTACTTAAAGAACATTGTAATTCTGATCTGTCTAAGAGGAAAAGAGAACATACAAAGATAAAAGTTTTATAAATTAAAGATTTCATTATTTGTCAATTTTTATTTTTTGGCATTTCCAAGTGATTTTTTTTTATTTTGCAGATTTTCTTTCATTTTTGTCTTTGTTCTGTCCTTGTTTTGGCTCCTCTTTGTTCAAAAATCTGTAGGTTTGTGGACAGTTATTGTTCCCTCACTGCTTCCTTCAGTCAGGATTCAAAACATTTTTAATATTGAAGGAGAATAAATCTGTTCTTATCAAAATAAAACAAAATATTTTGCTAAACAAACCTTTCTTGTATATCCAGCATTCTTTTCACATACCCCGCGTTTACTTTTCTCTTCCTCTTTGTCAAAACTCAGTACCATCCCCCGCTACGAACACACAGACACTCTCTTTCTTTGTGTGAAATGAAACATCTTTAAAGGAGAAGACCACATTAACATCAAATCTAAGAATGTTTCAGCATTTAAAATATGTATGTCTGGAAAAAGTAGCTTGTTCTTCTCATCCTGATTTTTTTTGTTACTTTTCCATATTTTCAACCCACAAAAGACCTTTTTGGAAATGTGTGACCCAGAGGGTGATCTTTCAAACCCCCAACGGCAGCTCAGAGTAGTGACGGAGTCCTGATGACCTTCATCTTGAAACAGATTATCTTTGAGATGCAGGTGAATTGTTGAGAATCACTTTCAGAGAACGTACTCAGAATGTTCTCCATCTGATGTAAGAAGTTAAAGACTCAGTCACACAGACATCTGACCACAGACACAGACCAACAGGACAGGTTTTGTCTCTGACCAGAGAAAAGTTGGAGTGAAGTTCACGTTAACACAATCAACATAAAATGTTGCGTCTCGGTGTCCTGTTGGAATGTGAGTGCTGGCTGTGTTGACAGGTGCTGACATGTTGTATATCTGGAATCAGAATCTGTCCACTGAGACGTGAGGCTATAAGTCCTGCCTGCTCACCTGCACAATCATTTTGTTTCTTTAAGCACCAAATGACAAATTACACTGAAATTCCTGCAACTAAACCTGCAGCAGCAGCATGAGAGCTGCATGAATCAACAGAAGTCAACACCTAACAAATATCTGATGTCTTTTTTTTATGTTTTATTCAGGAAATCAGAGTAGAGAAGTCAACGATGAGGCCTGAGGGACATCACGCAGGACACCCCATCCCCCCTAACCCACACTGCAGAGAAACAAATGTAAGAGGAGCTGAATGTCTTCTGCTTTAGGTTCGAGAGCCCCCCCCCCCACTAGGACCAGTTGTGTCAGCTCTTCAGGAAACAACATCAGAACAAATAACCGTCAGCCCAAAAGTTGTGAATATGTATATAAATAAATGTTTTCTCTTTCAATAAAAGTGTGCAGAGCTAAAAAAATGTGTCATTAATCCTCCTGTGGGGGTTTTACTTGTGGAGGGAAAACAAAACTGAGACAGCTGAGTGGTAGTTTCTTCAGAAAGAGCCACAGTACAAGTACAAAGTACAAAAAACCTTTGACATCCTCCATTGTTGTTCTCCGCTCTCAATGTGCACGTCCACGTTTGTTTACTACTCTTATATCGATGTAGGACATCCCGAACCTTTTGCACCACGAAGATGTCGTGAACTGAACTTGTTTCTGTAAAGTAACATGAAATGACTTGTGTGTTATGACCTGGAACAACATAACATGCAGCTCCTTCAGTGAAACAGAGTCCCAGACCTCCAACAGGATTTATCAATGAGCAAAACAAGAAACAAATTCTTGTTTGCTGTAGATTTGACTGTATAAACAGCTGTTTTAGTGAGTGTGTCCCTGTGGGTCTGTCTGTGAAGGAACGCTGTCTCCAAACAACATTCTTCTACAACCTTTAGAGCTGCACTGAAGCAGGAGGCTTGTAAAGCATCAAAACTAGATGTACAAGGAATAAAAAAGGAATACAGTTTGTAGATGCATACGTGAACATGTGTACCATATGACTTTAGATACTTTAAATTTGTCTGCTGAGTTTGTTCTAAGAGTTAAATCGTGTGGATTTAATCTTATGTGGCAGCTAAACAAATTTTTGCTTCTTTTCCAAGTGAGAAGCTGAATTGTCATGAAAATGGTCCTTTAGGTTTTATTCTGCTGAGGTGATGCAGGAAACCAGAGCTCGTGAAGAGAATCCACAGCAAGGAGTCGAGTCCCAGTCAACACCCAGATGTTAATCAGCAGCCAATCATCAGTCATGTTCAGGCAACACAAACAAATAAAAAATACTATACATCATCAGTACATATAAAAGTTTGATTATTCAATCATTTGTTTCTGTTTATTTTTAGGGATAATAGTTTGTACAATACAAAGCATAATTGAAACAAAAGGGACAGTGATATATGTGGAAAAAATGAATGTTTTCAGAACATGATAACTGGGTAAGTTCTGGTTACTCTGATGACTCGACACCATGTGGAGGGAAGAACACTGCATGAATAAAAAGGAAGACTTAGTGATTGTACCGTCAGCTGGAGTAAGAGACAGATTGTTCATAAAATAAACAAAAATAACATCTAAATAAAATCAGAAATACCAAGCAGAACACTGCAGTGACTGCTGCATGCTCAGCTTGTGAGAATAAATCTGTCAGGCATTTTTATACATCTGGACATCAGTTCTGACTGCTTTACTGCCAGACAGGACATGGAGGAAAGAAAGAGACAGCTCGTGCTGCTGTCATTTGTTATGCTATGATACATCTTCTCTTGATGCAAGTAACCAGGGGACCTCTGGTTTAAATGAAATGCTGCAGGCTTTATAACAAGGGATCATTTACTGCAGGGTAGAATAATGAAGAAGGGGCCTGGATTTGTGATGGTGGTCAAGGGCAGAAGAATGAAATCCACCCACAACAATTAGATTGCTACAGACACACAGCAATAAATCTGCACACCTCTTCCTAATGCCATAACAAAATGAAATCCTCCTCTTCATCTTTGTGTCAAATGTAGATATTTAAAGTCATTTTTTAAAATCAATACCATCTTGTGTTACAGTGAAAATGATAAATAAATTAAGCAATAAATAAATAATTCAATAAATAAATGTATAAATACAGTAAATTTATAAATAGTTGAGGTCAAAACAGGTGTGCATGAAGCAGTTTTGCAGCTTTCCTGTCGAGCAGCCAGAATGCACACTGAAGTGAAGTACTCACTGATCCACACACACACACACGCACACGCACGCACACACACACACGCAGGCACACACGCAAGCGCACACACACACACACGCATAGGATTAGCTCAGTCATTCATTAAGGAAGGGAGTAAAAGTACATAATACACAGCCGCCATCCAGACACTGTCCTGTGTCCTTCATCAGTTCCTCCTCTTCCAGCAGTGAATTTGAGTGTTTCATGCCAAACAAACCTGCTCAAACTAAATGGGATATACAGTGCATAGTTTACAAAGCCAGAACTAAACAGTTTACACCTATACACACAAATCTAGACAGTAAAGTTTCAACCATAAAAAAGTTCCTTATCATTTATTCTTTGTTCTCACATTTGTTGATTGCTGCTCTTTGATAAACTGTGGGTCTTTGGGTTGACGATGATGGGAAAACAAAGTTCTGTTAAACACACATACAGCTGTTTTACTTCAGTGGATCTCTTGTTTTTGTCTTCTACTTGGCTCCTTGTTTTAAAGGATTTATATACGGTTATACTGTATATTTGCATGTAGTAAATAGTATGTTTTTGGTTTCCTTGAGGAAGATGAGAGAGAAAGTATGAACTTCCAGAGAGATTTGATCTTTGGGCTCAACCAATTCCTTTCTGACACCCGGATATCTAATTTTTTAAATACTTTGTCTTTATGAAACATGATCAGAGTTGACTAATTTCATAGTAATGTGATATATCAAACTACTTTTCTGTTAATTCCCGGCTCTGAGCTAGACTCATGTTTATCCATGTGGGAGGAGTTTGGATCCTGGACCGGTATCTCAGTGCAGCCACTTGTTGAGGGCTTGTTTCAGGGACACGATGACTGAACAGCAGTGCAGTTTGTTCTCCTCAGCTGTCAGAAACCCGGGCTGTCGTAGCTGCTGCGGCTGTAGTAACTGTGCTGACTGCGTGAGCGACTCCTGCTGCGGCTCCAGCTGCGGCTCTGACTGCGACTCCGGCTCCAGTTCCTGCTTCGGCTCCTGCTGTGGCTCCGGCTCTGGCTCCTGCTGCGGCTGTAGCTGCTGTAGCTGCTGTAGGTGCGGCTGTGGCTGGAGCGCGATGGACTGCTGTCATAGCTTGATGATGAAGGGCTGGGACGGTAGTACGGGATCGGCCGCTTCCGAGCACTGAGAGGTGGGGGGTGGAACAAATACAGATGTGAAGAGTTAGAATGAGGAAGATGTTACATGTAGATTTTGTCTGAAACATCTGGTAAAACTTCAAGACAGGCCGGTTCAGATCAGTGTTAGATATATGATCAGTACAGTAGACTATCTGAAAGAGAGCAGCCATGTAGGTTAAGCTGTTTAATCACACACAGCAGGAGAATGCATGTTGTTAGTTGAAGTTTAAGCTCAGTTTGTCTTGTTAATAGCCACCATGAAATTGCTTCCTGTAAGATAATTATCAGTTAGCTCCCCGTTCCTCTGAGCAGAGGCCAACACCTAAATGGAGCAAAATAAATGCTATCAAGGTGTCCACCTACAGCAAGGCTGCTCAGCCTGCACATTAATGTAAACATCTGCATCGGATGTTCTGCCATTAAAAATCATCAGCCTTTGTAATTAGAGCTATTTGTTAAAGTAACACTTGATAGCATTTCCACCTCTCTACATCCTTGTAGGACAACATTAGCAGCAACCTCAGAGGGTGAGTAACAGAGATGATATGAAGAGACTGAGAGAAGACAGAGGAAAAGAAAACAAGAAGGACTGGAGGAGGTCAGTTTTACTCAGAGGAGCTCTGAT
This sequence comes from Pachypanchax playfairii, assembly GCA_006937955.1. Classification (NCBI taxonomy): domain Eukaryota; kingdom Metazoa; phylum Chordata; class Actinopteri; order Cyprinodontiformes; family Aplocheilidae; genus Pachypanchax; species Pachypanchax playfairii. Next base: position 490,959 of record SSNP01000020.1, on the reverse strand, counting down.
GGTTTGCTGTTCAGCTGAACTTCAGAAGTCAGACTAGCAGAGGCCTGCTGCACGGCAACTGTTACCAGGGTAACTAGTCTGCAGCAGCTGAGTTCAGGAGCATCCCGCTGTCTCAGCACGTGGACCTTTAGGACTGGAGCAAAAGATGACAAAGTACACTCATTTTCTCACTTCTGTGTTTTTTTAATCATACTTAGTATTTGTATGTAGTTGTCGCCTTTTTCCACCCCATGATAAACATCTTCGTCTTTTATTTTATATTATACAGAGACAACCTTTTCTCTTTGTTAATTAATATATAAATGAAAATGAACCAAATTCAAACATTTTGAATATGAATGTGTCTAAAAAAAAACGCACACACACAAAATGCATCAGCTGCAGGGAACAACCGACTATCTGTTATCATATTACCTTATTTCCACATGAATAACTTAAACAGAGAAAATGCAAATCTTTCCACCTTCTTTCTTTAATATTAATATGATAGTTTTAAAAATGATTATTGTTCATGTAAATGAGTTAGATAAAAACAACCTTCCCTCATGTCATTTTTGGGATTCTGTGTCACGTAAAAGCTGTTATCAGTTTTGCATATGAACAAGTCTGCAGAATTCAATCAATGTGTAGCACCTTAAAGTGGTTATAATTAAAACACTGTTACTTTTAAACATGTAAACGTTACAAACTTTAAAAAGAAAAAAAATACAACTCAGTGAGAAGAAAAACTGTCGCTGTTGTTTTATATGAAGACAGTTAAAGAGTTCATGTCATTTACCTGGTTATCCTTCGAGCCTCCATGAAACTGGGTGAATCTCTTCTTCTCTTACGGATTGGGGAGTAGCTGCGTGAACGGCGGCGAGCTCGGCTGTCGGTGTCAGAGTGGTTTGCACTGTCCTTCTCCCTGTAGGATACATAAACCACCATCACATCAACAGCACACAAGACATCAGGATAAATCCAGAGCAGCCAGTGAAGTCTCACCTGGAGATGTTCTGTCTGCTGTGGGGGGACTTGACCTTGCTCAGGTCCCTGTCTCTGGAGGCTGAGTGTGAGGATGAGCGGCCGCTGCTCCAAGAGCTACTGCGCTGGCGGAGGTTGGCCTTGCTGCGAGACTCCTCATTCTTTCTACTCGAGGTGTGTGGATGGTGTCCTGGAGACCCTGACGGGCTCCTGTAATGGGCCTGACCCCGACTCGAGCGGTGGCGACGTTTGGAAGAGTGGCCATTTTTTGACCTGTGGTGACAGAAAACACGACGCAGCAGAATTAATAACTGCTGTCCCGTCAGGTAAAAAGATAATTGTTACATTTGTGACAAGAGCCTGAACACATGAGCCAGCTGTGAGACAAATGGAAGCTGTACTTTTTCTGGTGACGTGACGTCCTCCCCCTGTGAGCGTGGTTGTGCTGGGAGTGGGCGGAGTCGCTGCTGTGAGCAGGGGAGTGGGAACTCCTCCTGTGGCCTCTCTGGGATCCTCTCCTCCCTGACGTCTGAGTGAGGGAGCACCCCACTGCTGCGGCCTTCCCATCCTCACTCCCAACCTCTCCTGCTGTGCATGTCAGTCCTGACTGGTTCCTGTTGGGGGCGCTGTGGAGCTTGTGGTGCTCTCTCATTAGAGTGGGCTGGATGCCCACAGAGCCAGCACTCAGCAGATGCAGTCTCTGCAGATAAATGATGACCGACAAAAAAAACAAAAAACAACAAAAAAAAAGTAGAAATAGAACAGGAATCGAATTAGAGTGTTTTCTGGTTTAAGATGATGAGCTACGGTTTATTTTCCAAAAGAAGGTAAACATCTAAAAGAAAAGGATCTAAGACTTCTCCATATGGCTTACAGATAGTCCTCTATGGTGCAGCGCATGCAATACTTGGCATGCAAAACCATAATGAGTTGAAGAAATCAAAATAGCAAAAAACAAACAAAGAACTAGGAAGAGCAGGAAAAAGGGAAAAATAAGTAAAAAAAGTGAATCAAATAAATGTTAGAGCAAAGGCAGAAAGTACAGAGCTACAGATTCTGTAGAGTAGAAAAGAGGACTTCTTTCTTTATTTTTAAAATAATGGCTAAAAAAATGAAACAAAACAGGAAGAAAAGACAACTTGACAAAACATCACAGAAATGGAAGGAACAAAATAAAGTCACAATTATTGAATCAGTTGAATCAGAAAACAAACTGACTGCTACTCAATTTTTTTCTTTGTGGATTTTTTCCTGAGAACATTTGTTGAGATGTGAACAGCGACCCATTTTCTTTGTTTTACTTTTTTAAGGTTACTCTTGTGTAACTCCCTTCTGGTTAACATCCACTTACCAATAAAGTGATATTCCCTCCTTTAGTAGGTAAGGTATGAAGAAAAGGGAAAAGTGGGGCAACATAAGTGCATCATTAGATTCACAAAATGCAAGAGAAAAAGACACAAAACCCTTCCCTGCAAGTGACTCATGAGACAATGCATGGAAATCAAGAGAAAAGAACTCAAAAGCAAAGAGGAAAAACCACAATGTGCAGGGAGTTCCTCACACAGAGAGTAAATCCTCCAGACCCAGTCACCTTTCTGATAATTACACAGCAACTGGCTGGACAGAGTTCAACAGGCTCTCTCCCTGCTGCCCAGGTGTCATATTGTCTAACGTATCTGAAACTACCTCCGAATCTGTCAGACCAGACACTGATTCTTCATGTGAAGCAGGAGTCCTTTCAGTGAGATGCTGCTATATTTTTACTGGAGATCCATTTCTTTACAGCCACCAGGTTTTTAAGGGGATCCTTTTACTTTGTAACCATGAAACTAGTAGTTTTTATAAAGACCATTATTTTAAGACAGCGATGTTCCCTCCTGGTCCTTGAGGGCCACAACCCTGTATGCTGTTACCTGCTCCATCACACCTGATTCAACAGTTGAATTACCTGTTCAGCATGTCCTCAAATTCTGTAGAAGCTTGTTCATCTGAACTGAGCAGCGCTGGAGCAGAGAGACATCTCAGGATGGTGGCCCTGAAGGACCAGGACTGGACCACACTGTTTTACAGGGTAAGGCAGGCATCATTACCTACTTTTCCTTTGGATCCATTAAAAGGACCAAAACTGGAAACTGATTTCATCCCAGTCTGATTCATAAGAAGATTTAGACCTTTATTAAGACCTGAACATGGTCTGTGTCTGGTCTTTGTGGTCTTCAGATCTGTGCTGAAAATGCAGGAGGCTCCTTGTTACTTTACAACAGTTAAGAGCTTCCATGGCGAAGTGATGGTGCTTTATTGTTTTAGTAGAGTTCCAGGGTCTCAGACTACAGGAGTACCTGCTAAGCTCTTTGACTGAAGGTGGTTCTGCAGATCCATCCAAGCTGGAAGGACGTCTAACGCACACAACACTTTGTTTTCAGGGAACTTACTCTTGGACAGATTTTTCTGGGTTGCTGGGTTCCGAGTACAGCATCAGATCCACTTTCCACGAGAGACAAACCAGTTCTACAGAAGTATGTGAACTCTGAACAGGTGAGGAGTGTTTATGCATGAATATGAACAAACCCAGTGTTCTGTGGCAGCATTAGGAAATTATCTTTCCTTTGATCCTTTTCTCTCATGTTCTTCTTTAGTTAAAAAAATAAACTGATTTCTGTCCATTAATGCTTCTCCAGGTCTGTATGACCTGCAGGACGTTGTAGCTGGACTCACTGAATGTGTCAGTGATCCTTCGTATTCTGCTGTAACCTGGGTTCTCCAGATTGTTCCTTGATGGCAGTAACATGTGACTGCAGTGTTCCAGACAACGTGCTGGTTATGAGGGTAAATGGTGATGAAGAGATCATTGATTCCATCCTGAGTTGCTGTGACTGCACATGTTTCAGGACATGGGAGGATCATTGTTAGCATGCTAACAAGACCAGTATTAGCATGGCAGCAGAGTTCTAGTTGCTTGTCAGTTCTAAAGAATGTTAAAAGCAACTGACAGACAAACGTGTCAGATTTGGTCTTTTCAAGGGATTTGGAAAGAAAAGAGTTGGTGATGCCAGCATTACCCTTTAACCCAACTTATTTTAGCAAGATAGAAGCACCTTAGTTTAGGAAGTTAAACTTGTTATGCACAGTAACACTTTGCTCAATCAAGAGGGCAAATCTCCAAAAGCAAATCTATCTGGTTCGTCTGCATGCTGTGTGAACAGCTCAGTAACCTAAAGATAGAACAAACAGCACCATCTGATTGTTCCAGAAAAGAGGAGCTGCTCTTCTCTAGAGGACAAATGAGAAAATAAACAGCCACTGGTGGCTGTGATGGTTGTTAGAAACAGTCGAGGAAATCAATATGAACAAAAATCATGAGACAAATGTTGTAATTCACCAACAAACAGAGAGATGTTGGACAAACAGGAATGAATTCTGCTAAAACAGAAAAAAAAAAACAAGAATGGAAAGTTCATGAACCTGGAGGATAAGAGTGGGATAGTGGACTTCTGAATGAAGTTAAAGAGTCAAGAGAAAAACCAGAGCTCTATGTGGTCCAATCGTTAAAGAGTCAAATCATAAACTGATGAAGTTAAATTAACTTGGTTAAAGACCATTGGTAAACAACAGAAAGAGAGAGAGAGAAACATTGACGTCACTCAGGCTAGGGTGCTTGTCACATTCTCATCTGCATAAAGATCACGTGCGTAGGCAAAGCGTTACCTACCTTCCATTTCAATCAGTGACACGTATGCAATATCAACAAAAGAGGAAAGAAAGAAAAAAGGGAAAAAAGGAGAAAGGAATGTTCTCCGCAGCGAAATGGGAAAAAGACAATGACCTCTTTTAGTATCAAAACTACATATTAAGTCCAGAGACTGAGGAGGAAAACAAAACTAAAAAAGTTCAAAATTAAATAGAGCAGAGAGAGAGAGAGAGAGAGAGAGAGAGAGAGAGAGAGAGAGAGAGAGATGGAATTTAAAACTAAAATTAGGAACAAAGAATGAAACTATAATCTACATGATTTCTTTAGTCTTTTTCGCTTGTACAAATACAGCCATATTTGTATCAAAACAGGGGAGGGGAGGGTGGAGGGAAGTGGACAGAGTTATTTATTATATTAGTGGAGCGAGGGTGGAGGAGGAGGAGGAAGGCATGCGGAGCTGGCTGATGTGAAAGATAAGTGGGAAGAACAAGAGCCTGGAGAGTGAGATGTGAGTCACACAGGATACAGATGAACAGGTAGCAGAGAAGAGGAGGAGGATGGCAGAAGAGTGTTGGAGAGGCAGTCACTGCGAAGATGGACAAATTAAAGACTCATCATAATGGAAACAGACCCCAGTCCTGTTTGGACCCAAGTCTTCTCCTGCAGCAGCATCTCCATTTTGCATTATTTGGTCGTCAGTCTGGGTGTTCTCTTCTCCCCCAGATGGTTTTTAGTTTTCATTTGGTTTATGAATATAAACTCATCTCCAGCCAGAGGGAGCCTGATGCAGCGTTGTCACTTCACATGTTTAAAATGTGAGAATGAAGCTTGTTTAGTATCAAAATGACTCGGATTCATCTTTAACAACATCACTTGGGTTGATTCATGTGTGAGATGCTCTAGTTATGTTCATACGTCCGTGTTCTCATGTTTGAACTCTTTCATCCACCGTGTGAGAGATAGTGAGCAGCAGTAGGCTGAACTTTAACAGTGGTAGCTTAGTTAACTTTTATTCTGTCAGCTTTATCTCTAACAACAGAGTCATAAAACATTTATCATAAAAAAGCTGATTTTACCTCAGGATGTCTGACGTGTTGATTGTGTCTGTTAATGGACTCTCTGCTGCCCCTTTGTGGCATAAAAGAGCAACAGCACTCAAATGTTTGGAGGGTTCATAAAGTTTTACAAAGAAAAAACTGTCATTCCCAATTTTATTTGTATGTTTTATTATTTATTCTTATTATTTAACTTCTACTGCTGTATATCAAGCCATTAAAACTCCACATTACCCCAGGTTATGTCTTATCACTGACTTTCTTTGGTCAGTCAATATATTTATTACTGCATTTTAACCTTGCACAAAACAGGTAAAAACACATCAACTTTTCACTATTCTTTTCCTTTACATTTTTAAAAACCTCTCAAAACAAATTCTGGCAATTAAAATAGAAGGGATGTTTCGGGTGATAGTTTAACCAACATTTTTAATGCAAACGCATCTTATCCAGCTTTACTTCCAGTTTCCAAACTAACCTGGTTCTTTTCACAGATTAAAGAGGCATGTGGAGATTCTGGTATTCTGCTTGTTCTGGTCAAACTGGAGACAAACATATCGGGAAATTCAAGGTGAGTCTAGACCAGCCTCGTGAGTTTGTGTACTGTTGCCTGGCTTCTTTGGAAAGTTGTACATTTATTAATCATTGGAAAATATTATTGTATTGTTTCTCTTTCACATAAAACTTGATTAAGACAGAAAGAAAGATGGATTTGTGTAATCAGCTACTTGGCAGTAGTTAAAACGAGTCCAGCAGCATCTTAAACACTTTGTTCTTAGTTGCTCCTGAATTTCCACAATGACTTTCAGTTTGATGATAAAATATGAAATAATTCCATGATGTCTGTATCTGTCTGCAGTCATGTATTTATTTATTGTTATGTACTTTGCTTCCTCCCTTTTCACCTCATAAGATTAGCTTGGAAACAGCTACAAAAGGTATGATGCTTTAAGCTTCCAGTCAAGTGATCTGGTTCTAAAGTTGCTGTTATCCAGCTGTGCTGGAGGTTTTTCCTCCAGCTGCCACAAGGAGTAGCAATAAGCTGATAATCACACCCTTTAAACAGCAGGATGTTTGTACGTTATCTGTTACAGCAGCTTTCTGAAAGCTTTCTGTCTCCCACACGGTGGATAAAGTAGGTCCAGTTAGGACGAGAGGATGACTACAGGAACACGAATCATGATGCAAGAGATACGAGTATCAGAGCTGCTACACATTTCCAACATCACACAACTGCAGTTACAGGAAGACTGTCCCTCTGTTCATAGCTTCAGTTTGAGAGTCAAACATCTGGAAGATTTTTGTGATAACAAACTAGAGTGCACCATAACCTTCGTTACCAAGAAGCTGCTTTAAAAATAACTTCAAATCACATGTTCAGCTGATCCCAACCGAGTGGCTCAAATAGGCTTCTGGCCACTTTCAGCAAGCTTAAATACTGTAGTTGACGTAGATACTGAGAAACAGAGAGGATACCGCCACCTGGAGGTAACATGCAGGCTGAGATGGTAGTAAAATAAGACAAGCAGAAAAAGGAGTTTGTGTTTAACCCCTTGTGGTTTTGTAGAAGCTGTTTTATGCCTGGAAAAGAAGAGAATCTATCGCTGAGCAGAGAATGTATTTGAAGAACCAGGTGTACTGAGAAGAATAAAAAACACAAACTGTGACACATACCCAGTTAACCTACTTGGTCCAGTTCCAAAACATTTGAGTGCTTTTTATATGAATGAGAGAGAGAAAGATTTGGGTATTTATTCATGGGAAAATACCACTTAAAACCCCAGCAATGAATGAAAAAGCAGAGGATAGGAAGTAGAAAGAGAAACAGGAATTAGATGAGACCTCAGATACATGCAAGCTGGAGAGAAAGAGTAGAGATCAGTTCTTAGAGGTGAGTGTTTTAGCCGTGTTTAGAGTCATATTAATCCAAAAGGGTTTATTTCATAAGCAATTACAGTTAGAGTTAATGAAACTGACACCTTTAGGTTCATATCATCAGTCAGCCTTCAGTCTCTCTAATGAGTCTTTACTAGAGGGAGGAGCAGAGGTGTGTCTATAAACACACCAGCTCACAATCAGAATCGTATTTTAGATCATCAGAGCATATGAAAATATTCAAAACCAACAAGGAACAGCTCTGATTTATTGCACCTTGTGCTTTAGAAGCATCCTGTGAGTCTGTGGTTCAGTTTGTTATAAGTAGGAACATTTATAAAAGTTTTAGAAAGCTCCTTTTTATAGTTTCTGCATCTGCAGCATCACTTTTAACTAGAAATAACATTAAATTAAACAGCAAAATACATTTACAGATCAAGCTGTCAGACCTATTAGGATTTACTGTCTCTGTGATGTGATTGGTCGGAGGACATCTTCCTGAGTGGGTCATGGGGTCAAAAGGTGGCAGTGTAACTTCTTGAAATTATCCTTCAGTAGAAGAAATATCTGATCCTGTTATTTCCCGATATGAGTTTCAACCCAAGTCGAGCTGTATAAGATAGATCTACAGAACTCTGAATCAATAATCACATGTATTGTAGATCAATGTGGATCCAACATACACAGAAACTTCTGTTTATCTGTTTTTATGAACAGGTATCAAGACCTCTGTTGTTTTTAGTATCTCATCATACACATTTAGTTTTTAACCAAATGTAGAAATTAGGTTAAAAGATGCATCCATCCAGTTTTGATGTTTAATTTAGGGATGCCCCAATTAAGACTGTTTCCATAACCAACCCATATATCTGCATAAACCACGTATTACATTGATACTTGCAATATTAGAGAATTTCTTTGAGTATCACTGAACGTTTTTTTCTTTTGGATTTTTATTGTTTTGGTGTATCTTTTCTGACATCTTTTAAATGGAAGACAGAACGGAAACTCTGTGATCTTAATGTGGCAAAAACAAAGAAAATAACTGATGTCTTTCTGAACCTGATTGCAAAGTCTGGAAAACAGGTTTGATACAGTGAATGTCTGACTTTTTCTTTTCCTAATTCTCAAAGCAGAAAATCCAAAACTACACAGAGATCTTTGTTTTCTTATGTCTCTCCCTCTTTTCCTGACAAACAACACCAAGAAATGAAATAAAAACAACCAAACAAACTGACATAAAGAAAATAAAAGCAACAAGATGGCAGAGAAGTCAAAGAAAGACAGCAAGAAACAAAACAGCAGGAGCAGCAAGTTTCACAGGTCGTGATTGTTGTCTACAAGTCAAAAATAAAGGGTTTGGAATCATCACTTGCTTTTAACCCACAAAGTTTTGGTGTCCAGAAGCCGAGAGTTCATGGAAAACCAACACAAGAGAAGAAGTTAAAAAGATTTGCAGAGACTGTGGTGGAAACCACTGGATGGGGTGTTGGGGGAGGTTGGGAGGAAGTAAAACGGAGGAGATTACATACATCATTCCCTCTCTCGCCCTTGCCCTGTGCGAGACTGCCAGCCTTGCCGTTGCGGCTCCGTTGGACGTGATCCCCATTGTGTCGTGCTGCAGGGTTGTTGGGAGCCGGAGAGGGCGACGTGCCGGATGCCTTCTGTCCATCTGTCTTGTGTTTGGATTTTAATCTGTAAAATGTACATGCAAGACACGCGATCAATTCTTCAGACATGTTTGGTTCAACTAAACAGAAATTCAGACCAGAAAACCTGTGAGAAAAAAAGGGGTGTGGTTTTGATCCAGAATAAACTGAACCATGAGTAACTTTGTTTCTAAGAGTGGAACCTTTTTATGAGAACTTTGGAACAGATAATGAAACATCTCAATTTTTGTTAATTAAGATGGATCCACAGGGGAAGAGACAAAACTACATTTTTAATTAGAATATGGTCAAATAGAAGAATGAAGCATTCAGTGGGACATGAGATGATTAACAGAGTGACTTAACAATAAATAATTATTTAATCAAGAATGAGTGTGAGTGAGATATCACAGCCACTTCAAGGGCATCATCATAGGTAATGCCAAGGAGCACCATTTGTATCCTGATCTGTCCCCGGGGCCCAGAGGAAATGAGACTGACAGTCACCAGGGCAACTGCTCTGTCATTAGATCAATTTCAGTGTGTGACAAACACTAGCATGTGTGTGTGTGTGTGTGTATGTGTGTGTGGTGGTGGGGGGGTTGGAGCTTTGGAGCCTACCTGGTGGGAGACTTAGATGTGCTCCGAGTGGAGGACAGGGAGGCACTTCGGGAACTGCAGCAGCTGCCTTGGCGTTGTGAACTTCTACTGGGAGTCTCAGCGGGGGACCTGGAGGACAGCAGCAGATGGACAAAGCACGCACACACGCACGCACACACACATACACACGGACGCACATACACAGAGCACATCAAGCTCAGTTGTCAATCTTGTGAAATGTGAAATCATCCAGGAACACATACATTCAATATTATTTAAATTAAGATGGGAATGAAACCTGAACTCTATCAAAATGCTTCAAAGAAGTACTTTGTATTCACTCATGGTCTCTGAGACTGATCCTCAGATAATAGATGCTAAACACCCATATAAATTTATGAGAAATGCAGAGTGACTCTAATTGTTTCTATAATCAGGACAGAGACCATGTTCAGGCCATTTTAATGGCCACAGAAAACAAAATGAGCTTATATAATGTGTGCTGCCAAATAATGTGCAGCACAGAAAAACTCTGTATTAAATGTCAAATAATAAAAAACAACATTCTTTCTGCTCTACAGTATTAAAGTGATTTAAGTTCAAGAGACTGAAACTGTTACTATAATACAAACATTCAGTTCCCTTTCAGTCGATTCACTTGGTACTACACATATATGGGATATCATGCCCCCACGTGGCCTGACTGAAAACACCTTTAATCACACCTTTCGGTAAAATTATGTGTGATGACAGGTGGCAGGCCCCGCCTGCATTTAAATACACCTACCATCACAGTCACTGCTCAGTTCTTACACTCTTCACCTCGCTGAGAACACCTATTATCGATTTTCAAATCTGCTAGCTAGCATGATGGTTAGGTTTGGCTGCTAGCTTAACTGCTCATGTTGGAGTTAGCCTCAGCTGCCCGCCGGTGTGTCTGTCCGATGAGCGCTAGTTTCTTTTCCTTACCTTGGCTATGGACAGTATGTGGACCTGGAAGGTGCCAACAATGCTGGGCTGGTGAATCTCCTGCCTATGGAGCCGTCCCTGGCAGCTTATTTGGGCCCCTTATTCAACCATGGTGTGGGTGGCCCCGTGACTCTTCCATCAAAGCAGTGCAGATTTTCCGCTTACCAGCTGGAGAAAATCTATCACACCCAAGCCAGCACTGCTCGCACCCTGAGCTCAGCTACAATACTACAAACCTATCAGGTCATGTGACTGTCCGAGCTCAGAGGCCACCTGAAAGCCCTCTGCTTATAAGCATGCCCCGCACCACTGGGCTTGGAGCAAAGGACCTACGCGTTATTTTACCTAAAGGTGGGATTAAAGGTGTCTTCAGTCAGGCCACGTGGGGGCGTGATATCCTAAACTCTATGTGTTGTACCTCGTTCCTCTCCTTCAGGGAACAGTAGTCATATGCATAACATAACGGTTTAAAATGTGACTTTGTATCGTTATGATGTAGAAATGATGATAGTGATATTATTAGACTTGTTGTCATAGAACACAACAACAACAATAATAATAACAATAGTACTACTACTACTAATACTACTACTACTAATAATAATAATCAATCATCAACAATCAACATCACATCAATAATCACATATAAACATGTATTTTATTTCACATGCTCCAAACACAAAGCACTTGTTCATGCATGTTAAATGTTTTAGATGTTTGTTACTTTTGACAGTTATCTAAATTTTTCACAAACATCTCAACACCTCATCACACTTTTCCATAACCTCATGTCTCACCTCCTTCTCTGTTTGTTCTTGTCTTTGTGTTTGTTCTTTGGGCTCCCTGATCTGAAACAAACACAGCTGTAAGATAATGAAGCTTCATGGATTACAAACAAGGCTCAAAGCTACACGAGCTAATGTTGTTGTGGGAACAAATGGAAATCATCAAGCAGAGGTGTCACTGGCACACAGGCAACAAGAGGAAACTCATCAGTGGAGGACTGTGTTGGTGCACACGCTAACAACAAGGTGGTCAAATGTTGTTTTATGGGATACACACCTGTATCTTCTCTTTTTTCTGGAGCCTGATAGTGACCTACAAAGACAAAATCAACATTATAATGTACACATATATGACACTGACAGAATGTATTCAAGCCCAGAGGCTGCAGTTTGTTCTAGGACGTGTCTGCAAGACGTAAGCAGCTTCTGCTTTTACAGGGACCTTTTTAAACGTATGTATCATCCCAAATTCCATTTGGTTCTGGGAATTCCAAACTTGCTTTTGGGAATCATTTGTAGGATAGAAGTGGGATAAGGAATAAATGGTGGAGGATGACTGGAGGAGGTGGTGGAGGTGACTATTCTGATAAAATGATTGTGGTTCAGATGGATTTAATTATTTGATGGTAAATAATCCAAGGCTAAAAGTTTGCACTTGTAAAAGCTGCAAACATCTGGACCTGCTGTTATTCATTTTAATGTAGTTTTCTAAAGAGAGTGGGTTAAGTGTTCCACTGTCTCATGATAACCACATTAATTTTATCTGAGGGAAACTACTGTAGTTTTCCTTTCTAAAAATAAAAAGATACTTATGGTACAAAGCAGTGTTTCTTGTGAAACATCAGTTTCATTTAGCATCACCATCCTCACATCTAAAACAGATGTATAACAGTAATACTTTGATCAATGACAGATACTCTGTGACATTTCTAGCCTGAATCAGTTGTCAGCTGATTGTCTCCATTTCTTTAGATTTACTTTGAAACATTTTCTAGAGTTCACGATGAAACAAGCCTCAAAAAACACGTTAACCAACACGACAGTGAGATAAATAATTTGCTATCCTAAAAAATGTAATGAAAACAAATATCTGAACATGTCCTATTTCAGCTTCCATACACAAATGTTGCTTATTCTAAGAAATATTTCATAATTCACTTCATTTATTATTAAGCATCATCTTGGCAGACTAAAATGGAGCATTCATACAAACAGAGATGTTGCCAGGGAAGTCTCACAGCTGGTTCCTACTTATTGAAGTTCATTTCTAAGGATTTTTTTTTGTCTCTAGATCTTTTTTCTCTATAATAATGCAGGAGAAAAGTCACATTTAAGTGTCAGCTCCTATAAAATGAGTAGGCTGGCTATTCTGCAGTCCTTAGCATTAAGATGCGTCACCCCTCGCATCACTTTCACCCTCTCTGCGGTTACCATGGTGATTAGTCGGGCTGGTGTGCTTATGATTCTCCTGAACATCCCTCCTGCTGTTTCCAACACCTACAGCATGAAGTGTGCTGACTTGCTGAAAGGGGAGTAATAAAGCTGTCACAGTAACATATGTGGCTGATATGAGACTTGAAGCTGCAGTCTGTGTTTCCTCGTAGAAGGGAATCATCCAGGGGCTGCTTAAATGAGATGTTTGTTCTTAAGAGAACTTTTCTCTCCACTGTAACACATTCCACTGAACTGTGGACACCACAACTGGAGCTACCCTAATGTGTGTTTTACAAATGAGTCTCAAAAGAGGATAACTGTGTTGGTGCCCCCAGCCCTGCTTTTCTGATACATTATTCATATATCAACAGTACCTGCAATGCAGAGGATCCCTGCTGTGAGGACGAGGGAGGAGCGGGACGGACGACAAGTACGAGGGTGGGGACGTGCATGGATGGATGAGAGGTGGAAACATAAAGCAGAGCAGCTCAGCAATTTAGTGAGAGGCTCATTTTTCTTGTGCCCCCAAACAGGCGGGGTTATTAGAGCAGCATACCTCCCAGTCAGAGAGGGAAGGATGGGGAGAAAAAAAGCCTCCCTATAACTGCTTATTGCTGTTATGATGTTCCAAGATTCTGCACAAGTTCCTCTTTGTAAACTCTGTTATCTTTCTCTACTCTGTGTCTTTTGGAGCTTCTTTTCTGTCCTCTGTTTCTTCCTCACCTTCGTCTGAAATTTAAATGTATTCAGTGATTCTTTTCTCACATTTTTCTCTTCATGTTTTCAGTCTCTGAAGTTTCTTTCATGGTATGTCTTCTTTACAGTTTCCTCTTATTTTTGTTCTTCTTTTATTCCTGATATTCTTCCTGTCCTTCATACTCTATTCTCTTTGTCTATAGGACTCATCCTTCTCTTGTATCTTTCCTCCTCTTCACCCTCACCTTCATCCCTCTCTTCAGTCACTTGCATGTGTACTTGATTCTTTTGTTCATCTGTTCATTTACCTCTCTTCATTCTTCAGTGTCTTTCCCAATAATAATAGATGAATCAATGCCACAAGGTAAAAAGTAAAACAGAAGATCAAAACAGAAAATATTTATTTTTATGATATTGGCCCCCCCTGTACATTTCTCATGATTATAAAGACATTTATAAAGACAACACATCTAAACCATAAAAAGTTTGGGTTTCTTACTTGTGATGTCATGGGACTGATGACGGCTTCACACAGTCACACACACTCACCTGCCTCGTTTATGTTTCTTCCCACTCTTTTTCTTCTTCTCCCTGCGAGTGGGTGAAGAGCTGCCAAACCTGTTGATGAAGAAGAGGAGAGGGAGGCTGACATGACATTTGAGTGGCTGAATTCTTCTTCACTGAGACTCGCGTTTTCTCTTTTGTTAAACTCATCAAAGGAAAAGAGGAGATGAGATTTGCCGATCACTCCCCACCTCATCTCCACAGCTGCAGTATCTGATGATTCATTTACAACAGTCACAGTTAAATAAATAGAATTTCATTAAAAAACCACAGTGTAATTATTCTGTCAGTGAGGCTGGGGGAGAAAAGAAGAAGGAAAAGCACAGCACTTCCTCAGTAGAGCCTCTATCCACTCACCGAGTTCTTCGACGCCCGGACTTCTTCTTCTTCCTTTTCTTTGGGTGAGGAGATGGAGAGCTGCTTGATTTCCTTTTTACTCTGAATTAATTAGAACAAAAGAAAATCAGGGTGCGGGTGAGAAAAGAGAGGCTGTGAGACATGCAGAAGTCATTTACAAGTGATCATTATTATAATCATTTTCACTTTTCTGCTTCTGATTATAGTTATTTGGTGTTGTTTTGGTGCCATGCCATTAATGAGACAAGTGTATATTTTCCTATTTCCTCAATCCAATTGGCCAAAATGCAATATTAATGCAAGAACACTGAAAACCACTAAACGGAAATTACTCTTGATGAACAGTCTTCTGCACTACATGAATACTGATGATAGCTACTCCAGCACACTTCCTGTGGATTTGCAAGAGCTTTTTATGACATTTTGAACAATATTTGATTATGAGCTAAGTTTTGATTTTAAGTTGGATTTCTTTTTCTTCAAAAAACAGCCTAAAATTTTTTTGTTGAGATTTTTAATTCATGACAGTGGGCTGGCAGAGTAAACATCCCTGTGCTGTCATGGAAAAGACCATAAACCTCCAACACCTGTGGTCTTTTGGGTGGAGTAACTCTTCTTTTGTTGTATACCTCACTGCTAATGAACACTTTGCAGTACTTCAATACCACACAGTATAAAGGTCTGTTAATTGCTTCAATCAAATCAGTTTTATCAAATAACAATCTGCTCTAATATGATAGATTAAACAGTAGAAACACTTTCCATGTAATATAACAATGTGGTGAAGTGGCCTAAGACCATGACTACAGATTGTTACCATATGGTTCAAAAGGTTCCACAGTTTGATGAGGTGAAACTGAAGATGCTTTTGTGAACCAGTTAATCTTGAAATTAAACATGGAACATTAATTAGTTTCAAGAACATTTCTCTGCTCATCTTATAATGTGTGTATCTCTGTTTATGTTTATGACTGTGATGTCTAGTGTCACACTTTTTTCTGATAACATAGCAATATTGTATCATATCGCACTGTGTCGCATCACACTGTACCATATCGCGTGTGTCGCATGACACGGTACCATATTGCGTGTGCCGCATCACACGGTACCATATCGCGCTGTGTCGCATCACACTGTACCATATCGCGCTGTGTCGCATCACACTGTACCATATCGCGTGTGTCGCATCACACGGTACCATATCGCGCTGTGTCGCATCACACTGTACCATATCGAGTGTGTCGCATCACACTGTACCATATCGCGCTGTGTCGCATCACACGGTACCATATCGCGCTGTGTCGCATCACACTGTACCATATCGCGTGTGTCGCATCACACTGTACCATATCGCGTGTGTCGCATCACACGGTACCATATCGCGTGTGTCGCATCACACGGTACCATATCGCGTGTGTCGCATCACACGGTACCATATCGCGCTGTGTCGCATCACACTGTACCATATCGCGTGTGTCGCATCACACTGTACCATATCGCGCTGTGTCGCATCACACGGTACCATATCGCGCTGTGTCGCATCACACTGTACCATATCGCGCTGTGTCCCATCACACTGTATCATATCGCGTGTGTCGCATCACACGGTACCATATCGCGCTGTGTCGCATCACACTGTACCATATCGCGCTGTGTCCCATCACACTGTACCATATCGCGCTGTGTCCCATCACACTGTATCATATCGCGCTGTGTCGCATCACACTGTACCATATTGCGCTGTGTCGCATCACACGGTACCATATCGCGCTGTGTCGCATCACACTGTACCATATCGCGTGTGTCGCATCACACTGTACCATATCGCGCTGTGTCGCATCACACTGTACCATATCGCGCTTGTCGCATCACACGGTACCATATCGCGTGTGTCGCATCACACAGTACCATATCGCGTGTGTCGCATCACACGGTACCATATCGCGTGTGTCCCATCACACTGTACCATATCGCGCTGTGTCCCATCACACTGTACCATATCGCGCTGTGTCGCATCCCACAGTACCATATCGCGTGTGTCGCATCACACTGTACCATATCGCGTGTGTCGCATCACACTGTACCATATCGCGTGTGTCCCATCACACTGTACCATATCGCGCTGTGTCCCATCACACTGTATCATATCGCGCTGTGTCGCATCACACTGTACCATATCGCGTGTGTCGCATCACACTGTACCATATCGCGTGTGTCGCATCACACTGTACCATATCGCGTGTGTCGCATCACACTGTACCATATCGCGCTGTGTCGCATCACACGGTACCATATCGCGTGTGTCGCATCACACTGTACCATATCGCGCTGTGTCGCATCACACTGTACCATATCGCGCTGTGTCGCATCACACGGTACCATATCGCGTGTGTCGCATCACACTGTACCATATCGCGTGTGTCGCATCACACTGTACCATATCGCGTGTGTCGCATCACACTGTACCATATCGCGTGTGTCGCATCACACGGTACCATATTGCGCTGTCGCATCACACTGTACCATATTGCGCTGTGTCGCATCACACTGTACCATATCGCGTGTGTCGCATCACACGGTACCATATCGCGCTGTGTCGCATCACACGGTACCATATCGCGTGTGTCGCATCACACTGTACCATATTGCGCTGTGTCGCATCACACGGTACCATATCGCGCTGTGTCGCATCACACTGTACCATATCGCGTGTGTCGCATCACACTGTACCATATCGCGTGTGTCGCATCACACTGTACCATATTGCGCTGTGTCGCATCACACTGTACCATATTGCGCTGTGTCGCATCACACGGTACCATATCGCGTGTGTCGCATCACACTGTACCATATTGCGCTGTGTCGCATCACACTGTACCATATCGCGTGTGTCGCATCACACTGTACCATATCGCGTGTGTCGCATCACACGGTACCATATTGCGCTGTCGCATCACACTGTACCATATTGCGTGTGTCGCATCACACTGTACCAATCGCGTGTGTCGCATCACACTGTACCATATCGCGTGTGTCGCATCACACTGTACCATATCGCGCTGTGTCGCATCACACGGTACCATATCGCGCTGTGTCGCATCACACGGTACCATATCGCGTGTGTCGCATCACACTGTACCATATCGCGTGTGTCGCATCACACGGTACCATATCGCGCTGTGTCGCATCACACTGTACCATATCGCGCTGTGTCGCATCACACTGTACCATATCGCGCTGTGTCGCATCACACGGTACCATATCGCGCTGTGTCGCATCACACGGTACCATATCGCGTGTGTCGCATCACACTGTACCATATCACGCTGTGTCGCATCACACTGTACCATATCGCGCTGTGTCGTACAACACTGTATCGTATTGCATTGTATCGTATCACAATCACAACATTTTTCATGATTTACTCTTTTCTATTTTAAGGATATAAAATGAAGAGAAAGTTCCCTTTAGTAAGGAAACAAGTCTAAATATTATGATGCAAAGAACTAATGTTCTCTTAAATAAGTGCAGGATCTCAGGAGGATAGATTTCATCATACCTGTTGTCAGTGTGGTAGTCGTAGTCTCCATCTTCATATCCGTCGACTTCAGGCTCCTCTTCACACTCAGGCTGATAGTGAATGTGGTTTACCCTGAAAACATACAAGTAAAAAGATCAAGAGATAAAGCTCTTCTTCATGAACTGGGCTTTTAAATAGTTCAATTTTTTAACTTGCTGCTGCAGTTGGCTGTGTGACTATGGCAACCACATAAACAACAGAAGGGTAAACAATTTCAAAGCTAATTTTATAGACGTCTGAATGACTCACATCTTCATCAGCAAAGTGCAGACAGACTGATGGACAGAAATGTTGCTGTCTGTGTTAGCTACAAAGTGTGATTATCCACCCTGGAACTAAATTGATGCCAGTTAGCAAAGTACACTAAATTAATCATGTCATGTCACTCCCCATTTATTCTATTTTAAGATGCAGTTATCTATATTTGGCTGCATGATTAGTTTAAACCAACAGCTTGTAGTTTGTTGAGTTTC
Organism: Pachypanchax playfairii; assembly: GCA_006937955.1. Classification (NCBI taxonomy): domain Eukaryota; kingdom Metazoa; phylum Chordata; class Actinopteri; order Cyprinodontiformes; family Aplocheilidae; genus Pachypanchax; species Pachypanchax playfairii. The sequence continues at coordinate 472,271 of SSNP01000020.1, read as the reverse complement.
TGTCCTGCTGCCTCAGATCTCAAACACAGAATGTTGATGTTGACACACTTCAGCAGCAGCTGTCTATTACCTAAAAACCTCTTTACAATAGTAGCAATGAAAGTTTTTTCTGTTATAATATACTGTGATATCATCTATAAGTGATGTGTTTAGTTGTGGTGCAATGAGCTCTCATCTGCTGTAACAGATATAACCCAGTGTCATCTATCATTTTCACATTTTTAGAACCTCAGCTGCACCATCCCATGACAAGTGAGTCTATAAAGTCCAACTAGTATTTGTGCTCAGTGAGCCATGCATATACAGTACAGTCCAAAAGTTTGGACACACCTGTGTCCAAACTTTTGGACTGTACTGTAAGTAAAAATGCTCTTTCTCCTTATATGATGTTCAACTTATTCTTTTCTTTTATTAGTAATGCAGTTTGTAATTTTCCATCATCTCAGATTTGAGATGTTATCACACTTATATTTCAGTTTGTGGGATTAATGTCTTACAGCTCTTCTTACACACTGCATTGCTTTATTGACATATGGCTGCAGCCTACAAGCTCCATTCCCTATAAACTTCTAATGTCCCTTCCTGTCTTAGTGCATGGTTTCTTTTCTGTAGAACTCCTCCATTGCTGACCCTTTCTCATTTCTTTAATTGAAATTTAGCATGTCACACTTTTTTAAAACCCCCTTTGAGCAACAGACTGACATGTAACACCTGGTACACCTTGTGTAGAGGCTATCTGAATGAGAGGCAGGATGACAGAAACATAACCATGATGAACAACCATACAGCCTTAATTAGCAGGGGAGAGATGAAAACTGAGAGGACTAATGAGAAGGAGCTGAAGCGGTACACCGAAACAATTTAATAAAGCAAAGGGCAGTGTTTCCTCAGTGAGGGGATCAAACACACATGATGCCAGAACTGGGCTACAGTGGCAAAACAGAGTATAGAGTAATGGTTGCTGTGTGTCGTCCGTTCGTCCCTCCCTCCATCCGTCCGTCCGTCCGTCCGTCCGTCCGTCCGTCCATCCATCCATCCATCCATCCATCCATCCATCCATCCATCCATCCATCCATCATCCATCCATCCATCCATCCATCCATCCATCCATCCATCCATCCATCCATCCATCCATCCATCCATCCATCTAAAAGCCTGTACCAAGTTACTCCTGCACTCCTGGCCCTGTGTGAATTTAGCAGAAGGGAACTTCAGACTGAGTACGGATCCCAACATGAGGAGGTTCAGGGGAGGAGAGGGATGAAGTGGTAACTTATGGAAAAACTTTGAGGAACTGTACCACTCCCCAACTCTCTCTCAGTGACTTAACAGATAATACTCAGCTTAAATAATAACAGGATTTTATTAAAGCTGCACATTTCAAGCTGAGTGTCTGTTTGCTTTAGCCAGTGTCTCTCTAGAGGTGGGAATGAAGCTGACTGCCAAAAAAAGCAATTAACAACAGTTTAAACTATCTATTGGTCCCTGAGCTCAATCATTAGTGATGAATCAACTAATTCCCCACTCGGTTTCTAATCTCCTAATTGAAGCCAAGCTCCAATATGCAGGAAACATCTGTCTAACCAGACAGTGGACCTGTTAGGGAGATGAGTTAGTGTCTCCATCAGTGTGCAGTGTCTCTGCACTGGTGAGGCAAGAGGCTTCCTAATTCAGCTGTTGTCCCTGGAACCTGGCAGTGATGGAGTATGACATAAGGTCCTTCTCAGGGCTGCAGCACAAAGTGGTACAACTCATTCATATCCTCCCTGAGACACCCACTCAGCCACTAAAGCATAACTACATTTTGCTTTTTATTGATCACATTGAAATAAAAAAGGAACAAAAACCGACTGAATGATTCTTGAACATCAAAATACTTCTAATCCCTAAAGAAAAGAGGTTTGTGTCAGGTATTTCATCAGAGGACTAACCTCTGTGTGAAGCCCTGGATCAGCTTCTACAGTGATCCAGAACAGACTTCAGATCTGAATGCTTCTGAGAAGCTTTAACCACTACATTCATTTTCTTGTGCTTCCCATACATTTGGCATGAAAATCAATGAGGACATAAAATCATGAGCTCACACCATCCATGCTAACGTGAGCTACTTACCGTGTGTAAGAAAAACACTTTCCACTTATGCTTACCAGTTGGAAAAAGATGGACATTGAATCAAACCTTACAGATAAGTAAAAAAAAAGCAATATGTTTATAAAAAAACTAACATGAAAAAATAATACCTCAAACTTTGATTGGCATTAAACATTATTGTACAAAACCATTTTTCTGTTCTATTGTCTTTCAGCCTGGAAATGAAATGCATTGGTTTAGGGAGTCTATGTAATGAACCTTTACATCCTGGGGCTTGAACTTGCTCTGTGTAGCTTCGTACACTGACACACACCATGGTGTCATGGCTGGCGGCTGCCACCTGGGAGAAGTCTCACAAATAAAAGAAATGTGGACTGCTCTTCAGAATAGAATAAAACTTTATTAATCCCTTACGGACAATCCTCAGGGAAATTAGTTATAGTTCATTGTATCATTCATTGTATTGTATCTTTGCTTTGAAGAAGCAAGTAGAGAGAGAATCACTTTGACTCAAGATTAAAGTAAGTTTTCAAATACTAATATGTGTTTTTCCCATGCCATTGGGATGAAACAGAGAATTGTTGAACCATTTCACTTTGTTGTAAATTTTTACCAATAAACATTCAGCTTATTGCTGGTGTAATCACTATTTGATCTGATCTGAGCTGGTTGAATACTCACAGTTCTTTACTTTTCTGGCAGTAAAATCAGTCCAAACAAATATCTCCCTGCAGCTGTATCTAACCCCTCAGTCCAAATGGGAAAGTTTATTAAGAGAAAAAAGGTTTTAAAAATTTCCTAACTAAAACATCAATGCCTTTCTTTGCTTGGAAACCTCAAGTCATCACCTGGTGATGCAAGTTAGCTTCACAAGTCACATCATTTGTTCAGTTGAGTCAACCTCTGTGTAATCTAGCTGTCACGCATATATTTGAGTAGTATACATAGTATACCCCTTGTACAGAGAAAAACTGCCTGTATGTACAGCTTACATGGAACTTTATGGTCACTGAGCAAAATACTGCATGTAAATACAATTCCAGCATCTCTGATGTTCCTAAAACAACATCTTCACAGTGAAGTATGGTGGTGGCAGCATCATGGTGTGGAGCAGTTTCTCATTTATAGTTGCAGCCATTTGGATCTTATCTTGAATCATTATACATGATCTTACATGACATCAAAGTGTATGTTGGGAACCATATGAACATGTAGCTCAAAATATGTAAAACTGACTAGATTAAAGCCTTTTGGTTGTGGCAGCCATCATGATTGTGTTCTTAAAAGTTTTATTAAAATCCATCTGGGGATTCAGAAGATATACAAATTCACAAAGATAAACACATAATTTCCTTCCTTTTGTCTCTCAGTGCAAACATGACCTGCAAGGATTAAACCATTATATGCATCTCTCTCTGTCTCTCTTCTCTCTCTAATTGCACTCTAAATTTGACAGGCAGACAGAGACAGAGTAGAACTCAGTCCTCATCCACTGTGAGAAAACTTTTCATAAAATTGACGAGATTTCTAAACAGAAAGTTGCAGAAGTCTTTGGTCATCTCATGTTACACTTGGTGTATCTACAGTGTTTTATAAAATATATAAGACAATTTAAAAGACCCTTCACTTCAAGGTTCCAAGAGAAAATGACAAACTCTAAAATAATGGAAGCCTGTGGGAGCCTGGGAGTTCCCAGCATGCTCTCTGGGAAGTTTCAGAGTCGAGTCATTTAACAGTGAGTGACACACTGACTGGAAAAAATAAATATATTTTGATGAATAAATTGTGAAAAATTTAAAGTTTGTGGGGTTAAGAAAATTTGGATTGTGTGTAAAGCCATCTAACTGAGGGGAATATTTTGTGATAAGCTATTATTATTTTACTATGCATATAAATTTGGTAACTGATTTGTCATTAAGGATATAAAATCTGTAAGTAAGCAAAGACATAAGTGGAAACAACACATGCACAGGAAGGACAAAGAATGCAAGAGCGTTATTTGTATATGAGAAGGCAACAGTCTGTTTAAATATGAAACTGAGCCTCAGTCAGCTCTGAAAAACAGTTAGATCAATAAACTGGAAGCAACAACAAAGTGTAGAGATATGCAGAAACAGACTGGGCTGCTACAGATCTGAACACACGCACAGAGATATGATCAGAACAGACTTGATGTGATTGAACTCACTGTGTATGAGAGCCCTCTCTGGTGATAACACCCTCTTTGTCCATCAGCATTTGTCTGAATGTGCTCACTTTCTGCCGGATCTCCTCCTCTGTGTACCTGAAGATATGAAGACACAGTTTTAAAAACGAGAGACACATTTATCAGATTTATGCAGCTTTGATAGGTAGAATGAACAAATAATAACCAAAGTGAACTTGAAGCTTTTAATAACAGCAGTGAATGAAGAAGAAGCACAAGTAAATCTGTCACCCATCATCATGTCTAAGTGCCCGTATGGGAGCAGAATCATCTCCGCTATCACACAGAACCCGAACAAATGACAAAAACTGGCTTTTGATCATGTTCTAACCAAATATTCCATCCAGCCTGATGATGTACATTCTAATGACTCACTGTCCCCCTCTGCCCCCGGCAGGCCTGCACAGCATGTCATGTTTTATTCTGCAAGTGAGCAAGAGGATGTGTGGGGCAGTTGAGGAGATCTCAGTGATCTGACACAGACAGAATACAGCAAACCCTGCAAACCACTGCAGAGGCCCTGAGAATACATTACCACCTGTGTCACACAGTAGATTTGTGTACTATGATAGGATTTTGTTTTAAATTGCAGGAGTGTTGTTGAGGTGGGTAGGTGCAACACAATAGCAGGAAAATGGTTCATTATGGGGTTATTTCAATGTGTACCAAAGATAAATACATCACAGCTGGTAAGTAATGTTTATAGAATTACTGCATTTTTCCAGTTTGGAATAACTGTCTTGTCATTTGGCAACCAGCCCCTCTAAGTAAGTCCTGCTTGAGTCTACAGACTGTCAGGATACAGCTGTGCAGGACCATTTGCTCAACAGTGGATAGACTCCTCTGTGCTCTGTGTTCAGATCTCCTGGTGTTTGCAATCATTTTAAAACCATCTCCACACCCTGCTCACACTGTGATAATGAGCTGTAATGAGTAACAGAGATAGCAGAAGATGACAGAGAAAGCAGGACGCCAGTTGAAGGGGGAGAATTAATAAAACTGTGAAAGGGGGCTTTAAGCCAGCCAGACATCAGAGTTAGCCTGGCAGTCATTAGCAATATTAAAAACAGTATCAGTCTGTATCAGCCTGAACAACAAGAGATAAGTTGTGGGTCATGTTTAAAGGAACCCAAATTCAGACTGATGAAGGAGGAACTAGCAGAAAGACTTTAATAACAAAAATAAAAAAGGATGACGATGCAGCAAAAAGACAACGATAATTCAACATGGAAAATACATACAAATGACAGGTAACAGCTCTGACAACAGGCTAGCAAACATTAGGCACTGAGAGACAAAGCAAGTGTTATTTAACAGTTGGGGAGAGATTACAGCGTTAGTGCAGCTGGGTGATTAACAGGTGAAATACAGGAACAAAAGGCTGTGAGTTGAGGAGCTGAGGGACACAAAGAAACATAATAGGAACAAACTAAAGATAAAATACAAAAACCATGATCGCTTGCTCCTATTTAGATTGTTCCTACTGAATCTCTGTAAAACTAAAATTACACAATTTAAAACTCTTCAACTTACACGTCAAAGATCAACAACAAAACTCCATCCTACATTAAAGATCTATTTGTTCCATATTGTCCTAACAGATCACAGGTCACACCTGAATGAATGGCTGAATCTGAATTATGACCATTTCCTGTCCAATTGTAATCACACCTTTACAAATACATCCAGGCATAATTAGAATGAATGTAGGATTAGGTCACCACCTGATAGTTTCAGTCTGAGGGGTTTTTCTGAGATTGAGTACAGCAGCCAGTTTTATGTATCCTCAGCTTGTTGCCATCATCACAGTGATGGTGTGGAGAATAAGATTAAGAGAAGTGTGATGGTGAGGAGAAATAGCTGTAAGACTGTTTTAACAGAGAGAAAACCAACCAGTGTGACAGCACCATCAGGTCCTGCTGTACATGGATCTCTCAGCCCAGCAGCTGTCAGCTCTGCACAATGGAGGGTCCAAACTAACACTTTGTATTCATGGTTTCCATTGACTGTGCATGAGCCATCAGCATGCATTAGATTCAGCCCAACAGCAGTCCTCATGTTTGCTGTCCTGGCTATGAATCTGAATTGTTCAAACAAAATGTAATGTTTTACTTTTTACATAATGAGACTAAGAATTTGCAGCCATTCACCAAAATGTCCCAGTCAGTTTTATTCTGCTTCATTTTATCATGGTGAAGGTTTCAGTAAACTTGAGTTTTGTTGCATTGGTTGGGTACATTAATGATCAAAAAACCTGCAGTTTCAGTCAGTGATTTTTCTCCACAGCACTCGAACCCTGCTAAAACTTATTTCTTCCAAGATTATTAAACTCCACAAGGAGCTCTAAATCAATTCAAGTAAATTGGCTCATATTGGATGTTTGTCAGAAACTATTAGGATTTACACACTGAAACAACACATCTCTCCAATGTATGTTCAATTAGCACTTCTTTTAGCAATAATAGTAGCTGCCACCCCCCTGCACACCATCGATGCTACGCTAACACAGTGTTGGATAAGACTTACTTCAAAGTATCATTTCTAATAAAAAAGGATAAATAATGAAATGCAAAGAAAGAAAAGAAATCAAATCAGATGTGTTTATTTAAGGTGCTAGTGAAAGATGGCAATATGATGTCAAAGACAAAAACTGACAGAATAATCATAAGGAGTAATAAATAAATAAAGAGGACAGTAAATCAATTGAGGCCAAATGAAGGTTTATTCAAGGCTTGTTGCCTAAAGCATGATCAGGTCCAGGGATTAGGGAGGAAAGAGACTGAGGACACCCATCTCATCTTCACTGAAACTGTAGCCATGAAAAAATCTCCATGATCAAAGAATGTGATTAGAGTAACTGGAGAACAGTGAGCATCCACAGATTCTCTCTGTTAACTCCAAATCCAGAAAAATGAATAGTTTTGGACACGTGATCATCCTTATGCTCATTGTAACTGATGTGTCATGTGATGTCTGAAGATCTTCCTCTCCAAGTCATCCTCAGACCACCTATAAAAATCTGCAGGAATCATTTGTTTTCAGTGAAAAGCACTACTGGAAGACCCCCACTTTTCTTTTTCATGGACAGAATTTAAACGACCTACTGAGTGCTACAGTGAAATAGGTTAACTCTCAAGTGAAGAGGCTTTTCAGTTCATTCTTTCAATCGTTATAGATTTTCCTGTTAGATAACAGTAGCTGGACTGAGGAGAGAGTAAAGGCAGCAAAGAGAAAAAACAGACCACTATTTACTTGGTTTCCAAAGTGACCCACTTCACCCCACTAACAATTGCAAGCTGATCAAAGGCCGGAGCTGTACGCCACTTCTGACTGCTTGTTTACCTTAAACATCTTATAACAAAAGATCTTGCAGGTTTTTTTGACCTGATATTTGGTTTCCTGTGATGATAAAGTGTAAAATGGGCCATTCAGTCTGGAATAACTTCCATCTTAACATTTAATCTTCCAAGACACAGGGAATTTTTTATAATAATAAATTATAATAAACCCTCCATTAGAGCAGAGATAGTTATTTGCTCTGGGATTAAACACATTGGAAACATTAGGATTAATAATTCTTCTTACTCTTCATTTCCATTAACTCAGTCTTTTCTCAGGTATCACCAGGGCTGAAAGAATAGAACTCTCAGCTACACCATTATATTTCCACCCATCTGAATCACAGACATAAATATGGACGAAGGGTCTCAGTCTATTTCTGCTGTTCAGAAGTGAAGCCCCATTATTAGGTGCTGCCATGGTGTACTGTAGGACTCAGGGTCTGCACATGTGCATACAGACAGTCCCGCCTACACACCTGTGCAGCACAATCATAGTATTTTTGAGTATCAAGTATCTCATTGCAGGAAAACATATTCTAAAAATAAATATTTGAAGATGCAGTAACAAAACTACATGAACAAACAGAAGTCAGCACCAGGGAAAAAAGAATGTGAGGTGAATTTGCATTTTCTTTATTCAGGAGAAGATCCATTTGTTAACATAAAGTGAATTAAAAACTGATCCTGCAGCCTCTTTTTATGATTTTATTAAATGTATTTATTTAAATCTTTTAGTATTTGTACTTATACACTCACCTAAAGGATTATTAGGAACACCTGTTCAATTTCTCCTTAATGCAATCATCTAATCAACCAATCACATGGCAGTTACTTTTATCAGCGTCAGTGTGTGATCAGAGGGGCTGGAGAGCATGATTAGTGAACTGAACTCATGATATTTTATTTGGATCGGGGATCAGAGTGGGTTTGGTGAGGAATATTGGTCGTCCTCAGCATTGGGAGGGGTTCCTAACCCCAACAACATCCTGCTAAAGTAGAACTACAGCAGTATTTACATGTCTGTCTCACCAGAACAGCTGGAATCCTGGACTTAGAGCAACCAACACTGTTTAGAAGGAAACTGATGTTCACAGCACAAATTGATGTGATTCACATTTTTTAAAATGATAAAAATAAACAATTACAATTAATATTTGTGAAATCATCTTATTATGCAGCATTTTGTAATACCTGCCTAAAACTTTTACACAGTACTGTACTTGTGTGTACTTATGTGTACTTGTACTACATGCACTGCAGTGTGTGTGGTTTTTATATGGTTAAAAGAGACCAAAATAGTCTGCAGTTTAGTCTTAGAGAAGCCTCATGAAGAGAGCTCATTAGCGAGCTGGGCAAAACGGCTCATACGCCACAGGAGTTCAAACCGTGCACAGTCATTAGGCTTCAGTTAGCATGGAGAACCCCCCCCCCCCAGCAGCAAACAGAGTCTGGCCCCTGCAAGACACAGAACTACTGAGCACAAAATCAACCAATGACTTGTGTTTTTACTCATAGCTGTTTTTAAGTTCATTCTACATACTGTTTAAAAGCTGCAATCCAGAGTTTTACCCTTTTCAGGCTTTATGTAGGATTTTTTGAAATTCCATAAAAGTGACAGTCTGACCCGGTTCTGTAATATAATTTAGGAAAAACCTCATATTTTTCATATCTAAAGCAGTACTGAATAACTTTTCGACAGTCGTGTCTCAACAGCAGTTGCTCGAACCGGTGTTCTGTAGAAATATGCTACCTGTTGAGATGTGCTACACACATGTGCCGTTCTACAATCTTGACTTCAATAAATAGATTTATCGTTTATTTTTGTTTCTATATTTTTCCATAAATACATTTTACCTATCAAATAAATTCTTCCAGGACAGAAACACTAAATATGATGTTATTTTTTACTTTCTTTACATCGTCAGAGCAACAGGCAAATGTTTGGACACACCCAGAGGAGAAGGACCCAACAATGGCTGATAAGGACCCAGAGGGATTTTATATAGAAAATATCAGAGAAGGATCATAAAAATATGATTAAATAATTAACAGGAAACACTCACCATAAACAAGAATACTGTATAAACTTCTAATAACATCTTGTTATGAAATAAGTTGTTAATTCGTACTATGGAGGTATTTTTCTTTAGGGCAGCATAAATCATCAGAACACCACTTCCTGCTGCGACCTGAATTACAAAGGTTTTTTTAGTTTATTGTAAAACCATCGGAGGCACACAGAGTGATGTCTAATATGAAGAAGAACATGTTTCTTGGTGAGTATCCACTTAGACAAGTTTCAAAACCGTAGCTTAAAGTTGTAAAAGTTACTTTGTATCTTCACTGAGCGCTGCCCAGCATTAGCCAATAGAGTTCTACATATGCATAGTACACCTGTCAATCAACCGAGCGTGCACGCCCACGTATCCTGAAGAACTGCGGCCGACTGGCGTTGTTTACAACACTGCGAAGACGCGTGAAACTTAAACAATTAAAATAAATAAATAAATAAGCATATAACTTGTATAAATGTAATTTACCCATGAAGTGTCCATCGTACCAAAGGGGCCTGCGTTCACGTATGAGAGCCAACACTTGCTATGCTATCAGGGAAACAGAGGGGCGGGACTTAAAGGTGCAACACCTCAGTGGTGCCTCTGAGAGGAAAATTGCTGCTTTAAAATATTCAATCAGTACCTCAGTATGATTTTTTTTTAAAAAGGGCAGAATATTGTTCATATATGCATCAAATCATTTAGGAGATACTTACATAAATCATATTGTACTCTTCTTGACAGAAGTCATGGATAAATGGTTTAATGTATGCAACCTCCAGTTCATTTAATACACTTAAAATAGCTCCATTACCAGCAGCAATGGAGCGCTCAATGCACAGATGAATGGAGGAACCTTTCCAAGCTTTGGATTGTTAAATGAACAAGCTCCTTTAATCACAGCTCCTCTATAATGGCTCCCATGGTGAGGCCATCATTCATGACAGACCATTTATCCTGGTCTTCTCACAATAGAGTAGTCCAGCTGATCCGTAAAAGGGTGGTAAGGTGGGGCAGATACTCAGGGCTGATGTACAGGATCAAACCAGAAAAATAACAGAAAACAGAATATTGTTCTCTCTTTATATGCCAGTGTTTCCTCTCTCACTCTATCCCTTAATCCTGCGTGCACATGCTGTACTTTAAAGAGACACATTATTGAAGAGGCATTGGTATTTGTGGCAAGCCAAGCTGGCAAATGTAATTCCCCTTCCATTACAGCTTAAGAAGATGAGTTGAGCCTGTCCAGAACTTGAACACTCGGCTGAGCAGCTGCGGACCTTCATGTATGACTGTCTCCCAGACGAGTGGGTCTGATGAACGAGCCGAGCTGGTCAGCAAGTGTGTCTGGTCTTCTTGGATTCTGTCATCATTAGCCAAGCTGCTCCCTGCCACTATGTTTCAATAGACCTCACGGCTCCTTTACATTGTTCTCAACCCAGAATCTACAGCTCCAGGCCAAGACAGGAGAGGAACTTGACAGATAGGATAAATGCAACCCCCCACCGTTTTACTCCCTCCCACCCATTTTTTCCCCCTTTCAGTCTATAGCAGGCGGTCTTAATGAGGCCCTGCTGTCTGAGCTGAGGAGAGGGATGGAGAACTTGGAGGAAAAACTAGAGTCCATGTGGACTGCGGTCCTGCCTTTTTACCACCACCTCTCATATCTACACTCACCCGTCAAAAACATGTACAATTAGTTTGACATTTATTAATGAAATGATCCTCCCTTAATATATTGAGGATTAACCAGCTTTCCGTAAATGACAAATGTGACGTGAGTAAAATGTCACAGTGTATCAGTAAGAAGGAAAGACCTCTACGTACGAACACGGATCACAGGGCTCATCATTAATTATAGTCTCTGTCAGCCTGGAGTTCAACTCTGAGTGGTGGGGGTTTCAAACAGCAGTGTGTGTGTGTGTGTGTGTGTGTGTGTGTGTGTGTGTGTGGGTGTGTGTATGTGGGTGTGTGTATGTGGGTTTGTATTTCTGACCTCCTGAGGACCAGTTTCCTGACTTTTACTATCTTTCTGGGGTCCGAGGGTTCTTGTGGGGACCGAAGCCTGGTCCCCATGAGGGGGACTCCCCTTTTTAGGGTTAGGGGTTAGGTTTATAGGTATGGTGTGAATAGAGTTTTAGTTAGTCTTAGGGTTAGTTATAGATCAGTAATGGTTAAGGTTAGTAAAAGGGTTTGGGTTAGGTATAAATCTAGTTACTAAAATCAATGGAAGTCAATGGACGGTCCCCATAAGGATAACAAAACACACTTGTGGGTGTGCGTGTGTGTGTGTGCGTGCGTGCGTGCATGCAAGTCCATTAAGGAGAAGCCCTGATATTGTGGATTAAAGGTGACTGCAGTCTCTAAGGTTTCTATGGTTCTTTTTAATGTTATGTTGGATTTTGTTGTAGTTAGAGAATAACTCGTTATAACTTCTCATTGCCTCATGTTCTCTTGACTCCTGGAGCTCCTGGGTTTCTGGAACACACCCTGCCTGCTCCCATGAACTGTGAGTTTCTTTCATTCCTTGTTTCATCCCTTGGAGTTTTATGTTCTGGACTTTAGGATTTTTGAACCCCACGTAACCCACAGAGAAGACCCGCCTGCTTCTTAATGTTCACATAAACCTTTTTTGTTGCACCATCGCCACTCTCTGTCCTCTGCTTTTGGGATCTGCTGCAGTCTGAGTCTTGACATCCTCATGTTTAACCCACTGCAGTGGTTTGCTCCTTGGAAGAAAATGACTCCTGCAGGTAACAGGTATGATGTTTCTGTTTGTAAGTTCAGCAGCTGTAAAGGAATATGTGTCAGGTTGTCAGTTGTATCTATCACTACCTGCACCCTGTAATAAGTGAGATGCAAAAAAAAACATTCTTCTGAAAACAAAGTGTTTTACTGTAAGCTGGATACACTTTATGATTAAATATGTTGTGTCTGTATTGCTTTTTAAATCAAGACAAACCCAACACATAAAGCTAATTAAGCTGTCAAGGACCTGCAATATGAGCAGAGTGATGAAAACATAAAATAAATATCAAAAAAAAAAAACAACTAGCTGCAGAAATGTTTGTGATATAAATATAATTTTACTACTACTACGATGAAATGTACAGGACTTGTATCACATAACCAGCAGCATTATTACGAGTGATATTTATCATGATGAATGTTCAGTGGATGAGATTTGGACTGAAGAGAGGACGTGATCATGGTAGATAGATAGATAGATAGATAGATAGATAGATAGATAGATAGATAGATAGATAGATAGATAGATAGATAGATAGATAGATAGATAGATAGATAGATAGATAGATAGATAGATAGATAGATAGATACAATAAAGCCCATCATTACTCATTTACTCACCCCTGTTCCTCCATCATCTCTTGGAGCTCCATACATTTGAGTTCCACTCTTCTCTTCCTTTCATGGTCCAAAATCTCTCGATGTGGCTTCTTCACCAGGACCGGTTCTACTTTAGGCTCCTCCTCCTCTTCTCCTTCCTCCTCATTACCTTGCTGTCTCTCTTCAGTTTTAGCTTGCAACATTGTAGTGGAGGTGGACCCCGCTGGTCCTGCAGCTGTTCCAGGTTCAGTTCCAGGGACAACAGGCTGGGCCATGCCATTAGACCCATTCTTAGGAGACGGCACTCTTGTTGCATCGTACATGATGACTTAAATCTGTGAAACAGATGATGGAGAGACTAGAGGTTAACGAGGAAGAGGTAATAAAAAGAGTGACTAAGCTGACTCTCACTGTATGTTAATGATGTTGAATCTCTCTATAAATAAAAAATTATTACTGCACACTGTTGAATTCATACATCTTCAAGAAAACAACATAAAAACGTAGAACCTTGTAAGTTTTAAATCTCTCCTGCCCCGTTAAAAACCCTCCTATAATTAGCTCAAAGCTGCTAGTTAATTAAAAAAATACTCTTACACAGATTTCTCATATTTATATTTTGTCTGTGCAACAACAAATGTGACTAACAGTGAGCCAGAAATGTTTCGGGACTGAAAGGTGAGTGTGTTGTGATTTGATGCTAATATATCTCAACAGGCTGCAGCATTTCTGCTTGAACTGAGCAGTGCACTTTACAAACATTAAAACATACATCTGAACAGAACACTGGCAGCAGCTCAGGCTTCATGAGTCAACAGCACTCAAGTCCCTAAAGGCAGGTTTGCAAAGAGAGAGAGAGAGAGTGATTCCTCTCTAATCTACTGGAGCATAGAGAAGGTGTTAACCATAAGGGTTGATGACTTTACATATACAGCAAGCAATGGGGAAGAACAATGAGAATGTTTAAAAGCACAGAATTAGTTGTAAACTAAACAGATCACAGAAAAGAAAGAAACATCTGATTTATGTCTAACTCAGATTGAATTTCTCCCATTTCTGTCTCGTTTAGTCAGAAAACGATGAGATTATCAGTTTGTTGTATAAAAAGGCATCTGGCAGCAGTGCTGTGTAGACTGTGTTCTGATCAAGATGGATTAATCATTTAAGGTCAGAGCTGAATGTGTTGAGCGTGCACATGAGTCTCACATGCCAAACACTGCTTCTCTCTCTTCTACAGCTGATGGCTTCATCAAAAATAACAACAAAAAGCTGATGCACTTCATCAGTGTCAAATCCAGACAGGTCAGCTCCAGCACGATGTCTCATCCCCAATTCTTTTATCTTTTCACAGAGAGCATGTGAGGGTGGCTTGTGCTGTAGAGTCAGTTGGTTGTGTTCGTCTGAGCAGCTTCGATTTGATTGGTTAATGGTGATGTGCTTGTGTTTTGAAGTGCTGTGCCCTGCTAAACGAGCCACGGATGTGCATGTAGCTGCGCCGCTCTCGGCTGACAGAACAGGTGGCGGGACAGCAGGAGGCATCATCTCTGAATCTATAATACTGTAAATCAGGACTTGATATTCCATGACAGAACACGCTCATGCGCAGATGCTCATCTGCATAAGACTGCAGGAAGGATAGTAAGAAGATATTCAGGTAGAATATAGTTTAGTAAACAGTTTTTGCTGGACCCCTTTTAAAAAGATAAAAATAAGCTCAAAACTCTCATTGAGCACTAGTGGTCTGATTTATCAAAGATCTGTGGTTGTTAAAACAGTCGCAAACCTCTCAGCAGCCACAAAAACAAGCATTGTATATTCATCAAGGGTAAACGAGCTAAAAGGATTGCACGCATCTTGCTGCAGGTTTAACAGGTGCAGTTTTACCTGTGTGTTTTTAGTAAATCACCTGCTGCTTGTTTTTGAGACTGCTGAGAGATATGGAAAGCGGGTATCAAATAGCGCCCACTTTTGGACACCTAATTTCCCCAAAAACACTGTAAAATAAACCGATAAAAACTTTAAAACGTTGTTTTTACAGTGCTTTGAATGCCTCCCTCAGAACAGTGTATTTTACGCAGCTCTGTTACATCCAGAACTGTGTTTTTTACAACACTGTACGTAACAAAGTGGCGTTTTATACAGTGCCTAAAACACCGTTACATAGAGCGCTGTAAAAAACGCTGTTCTGGACGTGTCGTTCTGAGGGAGGTCTTCAAAGCACTATAAAAAAACAACATTTTAAATTTTTACGGTGTATTTAGGGAAACTAGGCATCCAAAAATGGGTGCTATTTGATACTCGCTTTCCATAGAGATGTTAGTGCCCGTTTTAACAACCACAAACCTTTAATAAATCAGGCCCCATGAGGTCAGTGCTCTGGAACTCATGAGGGATGGGGGGGGGTCCATGAATAATCTCACCCGTCTGCATGTCTCAGCCTGCAGAATCTCTACACTCCCCACAGGTTTCATCAAATGTGCTCATTTAGCCGTTAACAAAGGTTCAGATGTAATAATCTCAAATGACATGAAGATATTGTGTGAAAATTAAAGGGGCGATTCTCTCCAACATCAGATGTGAGTCAAAGTGTGGCCTTTAACTGGAGCTCCCTATGAAGCGGGAGGGGCAGAAGATCTGTCTCCTTTCAAGTTAAAACAACTAAGTCAATTAATTGATGACAAAAAAATGACAAAATGTGAGTGGAAAGGCAGCAGATCACACAGGTTAGTGTGTGCAGTTTCTCTTTGGGGACTGAAGGTTATCGACCAGGTGGATTAATGCAGAAACCAAGACAATCACAGCAAGACACTCAGTCGTTATGTGTAACGTCGTTAAGCCTCATGCACAAGGTGTCATTTCTTAAAATCACTGTTGTTCCTTCTGTTGGCATCAAACTTCAAACAAGAGAAACTAAACCTGCAGCAGGAACACACTGCTCTACACTAAATGTTGGGTGTTTGCTGTAATTTTCATTCAAGCATCGTGCTCTTTCAATTACACTCCTGCTAGCTGCCCACGCAAGGCTGAGTCATCTGATACACCCAGACGATGGATCACACACTTAGAGCTCAATTAATAACAATAACTCTTACTGTGGCTTCATAGTGACAAAAATCTTTAACTCATTAGAGATCTAATGTTGCATCAGGTTAATAAGACATAAGAAAGGAAAGTGAATGAATCTAAACTGGAGTGAAGTTACAGAGTTGTTTCTTTCTTAATGAATTTTTACTCTAAACATGACATTAGAGAAAAAAATATTTGGACTTCTTGACTTTTATAAAAATCATACTATTCAGCAGAATGTAATTTAAATCATTTCTACTCCTGTCAGATAAGACTGTGACATAAATAAACAGTATTGATGTTAGTGATGGTCAGTACGAGGCGTGTTACTTTAGGTGTCTTGTGTTTTAGCTGGAAAGGATGTAAATTAATTCTGACTCGTGGTTAAAGAGGAAGTAGCTGTTTTAATCCAAAAACAGGCAGCTGTGTTTATCATTACAAGTTAATGGTATAAATCCAACTTGGCAGCAGCCGTAAATCAGATATTTAGACTTCACTTCACTCGAGTGCACTGTTCAGGATGCTTTCAGTGCAGCTGCAACCAGTCTGGACAAGTTGATGGAGACAGTGACATCATGCATCAATTTTTGTGTGGAGATATGCACCTCCACTAAAACAGTTAAAGTTTACAGTAATAATAAGCCAAGGTTTACAAAAGACATCCAGTTACTTCGTGAGAAAAAAAGTACTGCTTATTTAGAGGATCAATATAACAAAGTCAAATAAAGATCTGCTATCAGAAAGATCAAATCCAAATATGCACAAAAACATGAACAACAAATACAATCAAATGACACTAAATCAATCTGGTGAATATTAAAAAGTATGACTAACGATAAAACAAGCCCATCTCCCTCACCAGATATTGACAGGAACCTACCAGACGGACTAAACAACTTCTATGGTAGGTTAGAACAGCAGCCCACCCCCCCACCCCTTTTCCCATCCAACTCCCCCACCGTCTTCTCAATTTCTTATTGAGGAGAAGGAGGTCAGATCTTTTCTTTAAGTAAAAATAAAACAAGGAAAGCAGCAGGGACTGATGGTGTTAGCCCAGCTAGCCACTAACTTCACTTTCATCTTCAATAGTTCCCTCAGTCAGTGTGTTGTCCCCAATTGTTTTAAGGACTCATTATCATTCTGGTACCCAAATATCCTTCCTCAACGACTACAGCCCAATAGCTCTCACTTCCGTTATAATGAAATCCTTTGAACACCTTATACACTGAAAAAAATATAAACGCAACACTTTTGTTTTTGAACTCAAAGATCTAAAACACAAAATAACCATCTATTTCAAATATCTTTCTAAAATCCCTCTAAACCTGTAATAGTGAGCACTTCTCCTTTGCAGAGATCCATCCCACCTCACAGATGTGTCATATCAAGATGCTGATTAGACAGGATGATTATTGAACAGGTGTTTTATTGGGGGGGGGACTGGGTACTCAGAAAACCAGTCAGTATCTGGTGTGACCACATGACTTACCACATCAAAAACACAGGAACTCATAGCTGACTTACATAACGCCCCTCTCCATCTCCACACATCACCAAGTCATTCAAATTTGTAGGTACACACATTTCTAGTACACTCAAATGGAAANACCACTCAATCTGTATGTTATTGTTTACACTGTTCCCCGTGTGCACGGCCTATTTCTTCCCACATTTAATCTCCCCACTTATTGTATAATAATCTAATAATCCATTCAATCCAATTCATTTATTTCTAATATGCTCAACATTCACCATATTTACAAAGAATGTTTCCATTTTTTATGTTTGTGTTAGGTCTCGGGGTTTTGTTCTATTTAGAGTTTGTTTCTTTATTATTTCTAGTTGTTATGTTCCCTGGTCCCTTCCTTGTTTTTTTCGCGTCTCGCTCCATGTCTTCCTGTTAGACTTTTATTTTGTCATCTCCCGTACTTTCTGCTCTGCTTTTATTTGTTATCATCTGTACTTCCTGTTTCCCTTTTGTGATGCTGGCAGCTTGGTTCTCCTGTTTCCCTGCAGCTGTGTCTCATTGTAATGATTAGTTTGCTTGTTTTTTGTTCCTATATAAGTGGCGTGTTTTGTTTCCTCATTCATCGACTGGTTCTTGGATGTTTTGGATGTTGTGGATTTTTCCCC
>SSNP01000020.1:348898-454000 GCA_006937955.1 Pachypanchax playfairii | reverse complement strand
CCTGTGTTTCTTGTGTATTTTCTGGTTTGTGTTTATATTCTGTGCTCCCAGTTCTCCTTGTGTCTCAGCTGTTGCTCGTTTCCATCTCCCTCTCTTCCCCAGGTGTTTTTCATTTGTGTTGATTGCCTTCTTGTGTTGTGTTAGTTTAAAAAGGGTGTGTCAGTGTTAGTCAAGTGTCGGAGTATTGTCTAGCGTGCCGTGTGTTTCTCCTCCCGAGCCCTCCTTTCATGTAAGTGTTTTGCTGCTTGTCAGCCCCTTTATTTTGATTAAAATTATTACTTATGAGTTTTGAGTCTCCCGTGTCTCCCTGCACTTTGGGTCCTGCCCCGAGTCCTCACAGCACCAGAACGTGACAATGTGTGACTATCTGTGTTCGTCCTCCTCTCCCTCCGAATTCCCTGAGCACTTCCTCCAGTCTGTAAGTTGTGTTTTTGCTGCTCTGTCAGCTCCTTCTTCAGTTTCATTATCATACTCCTGGTTTGTCGCTCTCCTGCATTTGGGTCCAGATCACTACATTAGCATAGCTGAACAGTTTAACAAAGTCACAGTCAAAAGCAGAAACATATTTGTGACCCCAATCCTACGATACAAAACTCAACCTGTTTCAAATTAAACAATAAAACCAAAAAAGAAAAGAAAAAGCAAAACACATCTAAATAAGATCACATATAGTTTGATGTTGATGAAAGACACATGAGCCATATTCTAATGTTTTGATTCATGTTTCCTGTTTACCATGATTTTCCTTCCTGTTCTGTAAGGTTATATATTTGCAACTTGGTCAGCTTTTTATTTTACTGTTAAACATGACGTATATTTCATCTTTCTTCCTCAGAGTCCCGGGCCCTCATTTATCAATCGTTCATAGAAACTGTCCTACATTCTGTGCTGCGGCCACTTGTACGCACATCATGTGTTGATAAATCCCACTTGTGCATACTCAGGTCAGACAGGCATACAGAAACACCCTCAATTAGCCATATTTGGTAACAGCACTTCCTTTAAAGAAGCAATTTCACACAAATTTCATGACTTTGTGGTTTTTCTTAAACGTGGTTTATGGAATATTTTCATAAAAAGCAATATTTTTAACAAAATAATACCTCCACGAGGTGTTTAGAGGGTTGTGGAATGAAAATACACTAATTCCTTTAAAAATTATATTTGAAGTAAAATATTATAAAATATTAATTTTGACGACACGCCATTGGCATTTTGTTTACATCTACCAGCCAATAGCTGGCAGAGCAGTGGGCACCATTTTGGGTTGCCTAATACCGTAAATAATCCAGCAAAGTGGACACACCACACCATCCAGCACAGAAGACACACCACGGAGGGTTTTATTGCTTTTTTTATTTTATTAGATAAGTGAGGCGTGCAGGATGGTGTGTGAGGAGGACAGAGGATCTTTAGAGGGACTGCAGGAAGTTTTGGAGCCGCGGTGCAACTATGAACTCTTTACCACGGACTGAATCGATGACTGAGCTACAAACAGGTAGGAGCTGTTTTTATCAGAGTCAGTGTGTGATCAGCTGGAGAGCATGAGTAGTGAACTGAACTCATGATGTTTTATTGTCCTGCTCGGATCGAGGATCAGAGCGGGTTTGGTGAGGAATATTGGTCGACCTCAGGGTTAACGAGCCTGGCACCCAGATGGCTGAAGGCTTTGTGCTGTGTTACGCTGTTCAAGTTCCATATACCACCTTTAAGTATTAACCTGTAATATGAAACATTTTATATCTAATAAACATTAGGAAACACTGATTAACAGACCTTTCAATCTGTCTGTGTTTATCAACACACAAATACTATTTGGTTCAGAGATAATTTATGGATGAAGAACACGATGACAGATGACAGAGACTTTCAGAATTTTGATTCCTTGTTCTACCACTAGATGCTGTGCGTATATATACACGACCAGAGCTGTACTTATATTTAGGAACATTTCTACTCACAAGTACAAATTGATAAATACCACACAATGCGTCGAGTTGTTCCAACACACGAAATATGCACATATGTAAGAACGATTGATAAATGAGGGCCCTGGTTTAACACTACCTGTGCCAGTTTATGAATAAGTAATGTGACTAGTGTCAGACGCAGTATCAGGTAAGTGTTTCACATTGATCTACTGCCTGTGCTGTTTTCTGAACTGTTAAGCTGAATTTAATAAAGCAGGCTTCTCTTTACATGTTATATCCAACCATATGAGTACATTAGTGTTAAAATCCACACAGTAGAGCTCTTTAAACAAAGAGCATATGCATGACCATCTGCACGGTACATGCAGTCCATAAAGACCTGCATATGCTATACACAGCACTGGAAGTATAGTGAGAAGACATCTGATTTAGCACTGAACGTTCTTTCAGATAAAAGTCTGGAGCTGAAAATATCAAATGAATCTCAGTTGCTACGTTTACATGAGCCAAATTTCCCTGATCTGATTAAAATCTTGGTCGATCTGAATTCCCAAATCCCTGTTTACATGGACACTAACTGAAATGATCTGATCATGCCATGAGTACACATGCACCAAGCACTCAATCAGGTTAAATGAGTTGAGCATGCGCACAGCGAGTTGTCTTTCCGGGGGAAGAAAAAAAAGTAAACAAACTCCGTCCTTTCTGCACGTCTTTCCCGCCCCATCGTGTGCTCGAGCTGACTCACATTATCCCCAATATGGACCCTCTGCAGGTGATTACCTTTATGTTTGGGTTTTTACTGGTCGCATTAACCAAGCTAGAGGCTGAATACATATTACTACTGCTCCTCCACCACAGGAGAGGAGAGCAGGATGACAGGATGACTGCACCAGCAGACCACTTCTGTTTACTTCCCGCTATGTTTTCTACTTGAGTCTGCGAAAGCAGAAAGACGTCACGCTGAAGTTGTACGCATGCGCAGTGGGCTTTTTTCACCCTTTCTTTCCGAATGGGTGTATACATGCACGTCTATCCGAATGAAGATCGGACAAAACCACCCCTCTCGATCGGAAGTAAATTTCATTCTGATCAGGCTGCATCGGATCAAAACATTCTGATTGACATGTTTACATGACGTCTTTTTTATCCGATTGGGCGTTTATTCCGATTAAATGTGCCCATGTAAACGTAGCTAGTGTTGCTGAAATTCTGTTGGTCACTGACGTTCCAAAAATACTTTCAGATCAATCTTTCCATGTTCTTTTCCTTATTTTAACTTTAAACCTACTGACAGATTAATGAAGCTTCAGTGATTCTTGTTTTAAATCCATTCTACTTCAGTACATAAGGATCCTCGGTACCATATTTCTGTATAAAAACCACCTCACTGGCCTGTTTCAACATCTCCCCTCTGTTATGGATCAGGTACAATGACTCTGATGATTGTATCTCATTTGGTGGTGGATTCACCTCAGCTGTGATTACAGGGAGGCAGTAATAAGGTCCCAACCTGATAGAAACTAGCACAGAGAAGCTGTAAAACCAACCTGGATGGTTGTTTTCTTCTGTATATATTCTGCATTTTGAGTCTCAGCAAGACCTCTCACCAACTAAAGCTGCACCTCTGTTTCTCCCTCCCATCTCCCATCCCCTTCTTATCCCCTCCACCCCTTCTCGCTCTAAAATAACCCGCCCTTTGGCTGGAAACTGGTGTTTTGTTGTCAGTGTTTTGGCACCTGGAGGATGTGTTCAGCTCTCACAAGGTCATCAGACTCAATTCCAGACACACAGGATTGCTGTAGTCTTTCTTTTCTCTCCTTTTTTAAAGCATTTTCTCACTTCTTTTTCGTTGAAGTAGGATGCAAGCTGCATATGAAGTAGAATGCTAATTGCACAAAAAAATCTCAAACTTGAACATGCAGTGGTGACCTTTCAAGATGTTTCAAATCTAGAGTTTGACAACATGATGTTTTTATTCAATCAGACATAAAGGTTTGGCTGATTTATCAGTTAAATAACAAAAAGCTTTCTGATTTTAACTATTCAGGGGCAGATGTTGCACCACATTTCATCACTTATTTGACTTTATGAGGGAGGCATTAAAGAGAATGAGATCAAATTGTATTTGGGAGGAGCTCTGAAAGATGAAAACAAGCAGGGAATTGCTGCAGGTGCCTGCAGAATTCCAGTGATAGCATTTAGCTCAGCAAACACCTCCTCTCAAATGCAAAGCTGTGCAGAATGGAATGTAGCGCTCCAAGCAAAAGCATTTCCAGTCTTTGGAGCCAAAACAACAACAAACAGCCCCCATCAAGTTATCCAGTATTAATCAGTGATATGAAGGAGTTTAAACAGAACAAAGGCTGAATTTGATTAAATTGATGTCAATAGAACAAAGATGTCGTCTGCACCAGGACATCTCTAACTCGGTTTAGCTTCGGGTTGATAATCTGTAAGAATCCATGCTCAGCTGGAGAGATTAGTTTGTATTAGTTTGTCCTACTTTGCCCCTCTCCTCAGTTCTGAACGTCTCGTATTGCCATGTTCAGTGTCTCCTGGGAGAGATGATTAACGTTGGAGTGCTCCTGATGTGATTAGCAGGGTCACTGGCAGGGGATAGATGGGCTAAGCTCTGTGTCTGAGTCAGTCCCTGCCTGTCACTGCACACCACAACACAACTCATCACTGCACTGAGTATCCTCACAAACAGGAAAATAATGATATCAGCCTACTGGGTTCAAATCTGTAATCATCTCTTCTTCATGACAGGTGTAAGATCTTAAGAGTCAGGGGTTAACAATCTAGCTTGTTAGTGAGGAAGATGACAGGTTGAAACTGACAGTTAATTATGAGCAATATTAAGTATTCTGTACATGAAAATCATGTGAGGACTCTGAATGTGATGTGCAGGGTTACAGCTGTAAGGATTTCTTCATCCATGTGCTCAGAGAGAAGCTCCATTATTATTATTATTATTATTTGAATTTGCTGGACTCTGATTGGCTAACAAACTAGCCTATGAGAGCAAGGTATACTGTTTCCTACCCCTCTGCGCATGGCAATGTCAGACGTTCTCTCTTCCTGTTTGATACGTCTTATGCTAACAGCTTTTAGCCAGCAGCATGCTAGGTGTGGTTTCAACTGCAGGAGCTGATGAATACTAACGAACAAAGAAGTTGTGATGAAACAGATACAGGCTGTTAGAACTCGGGAGAACTCGGGTTTTATCACCACCAGCGTAGTTTGAGAGATTAAAATTGAAAGAGAAGTTGTTGACCTGTTTTCACCCACTATGAAGGTAAGAACACCTGTGGAGCTAAAATATTCAACAGAAACCTCAGATAAACTGTTTTTAATGGAAGGGTGTCTTTAAGGATAAACAAACATGAGCAATAACAGAACAGTGAATGTCCTTGATATAAATATATATTTTTTTTGTTATGATGCCTTTCTATAGTTTAATCTGACATGAAATGAATATTCTATTAATACCTGGTTCAGTTCTATTTCCTGTTGGTGAAGATAACAGAGTAACACACAACACATGACTGAAATCCTTGTTTGTGGGATAGTCAGAACATACATAGTAAATAAATGTTTTTAAGTAACCATTCATCATTACCTTTGTTAATTAACCTTTGGGTAAGGTTAATAAAAACCTTTGGGTTTAGGTTAATTAACCTAAATAACCTTTGTCATCATAACCTCTGTTAATTGATTCTTAAAAGCAAAACATTGTTTTGTTTGAAGCTGGTGCTTCCAAATTAAATCGCACACTCCGATTCAACATCTTGGCTAACCGTGATTTTTATTGTGTCTTCCATATTTTCCACTTGGGGTCTGAGCAACAACTCCTGCCTCAGCCTTACTACATCATCACAAAGCTGTCTCTGAACATATGAGGGGAGTTTCACACAGTATTATATGTAGAGATGAATATGAAAACAAACAAAAAACCTGATTTGGTCCCATTTTAGTTCAGTTAAGTGTTATAATGAACACTATCTCAACAGATGTTGCATTCCAGATAACTTTGGCTACTAGCTAGCTTAAATAAAACACCAGTAGCATTTAGTGCAAAAGGCCTCAGACCTCTGAAGTGTGACCCAAACCCAGAATCTCTGATCGACAGTCACAGATAGTTGATTTCTAGAAAAAGTCCAATTATAGAAAAAATGAATTATCTCAACTCTGCCTTCATGCTGAGGAGGCCAGAACATGTAGAGGTTAATCCACTCCTCCAATATCGAATTCATCAATATCCCACACAGACGAGCTCATCTTTAAACAAGCACTCACTGGCTGATTAATTCTCATCTCCAAACATTATCATTTTATTTTCATACTTCAGTGGTTTAAACTTGCCAAAACTCACCAGTTCAAAACATTCACCCTTAAATATTTTTATATAATTATAATTCATCAAATCATTAGAATAAAACACAATTTTGTTGCTCAAACAAGACAAAATGTTTCAAAATGGTTTTAAAAATGTGAAGGTGGTTAAAGAACTTCCAGCTTCAAAGACACAACTTATTTCAAGTTAACAGAACCCGAAGATCAAAGTCCAACACGAGGTTCACAGAGGAGTCATGACACGTGAGGTCATTTCTCAGTAGCCCCGTCACCACTCCAGTTGTTTGATGATTAATGTCACTTGCCAGAGCCGACTCTTGGTACAGGTGATACAGGTGAGAGCATGAAGAAGATCACATGACAGTAACATGGCCAACATTCAAAACCAGATGAAGGAATAAAGAATTAAGAAATATTTTAAATAAAAGTAACCCCTCTTTGGGGTTTTTTCACTTTGAATTTTAAAACCAGTGTGAAAAAAATCCCCCGTGCTGTACTTTAAATATTTCATCATGTCTGAATTCTGTGTGTTTTGAAGCCATCAGAGGTCATGCTATCGATGCTTCTCTCACCCACCTCCCTGTTGTAAAAGGTGGACTGAACCAATCAGTGTGAGAGTCGAGGGTCGACGCCTGCAGCAATCTGAGGCCAATCTTCAGATGTTTGCAGCACTTAAATGAGGCTGTCTGGACTGCTGCAGTTCGATACAGAACTCTGGAGCACAGAGCGATCAGCTTCCTGATACAAAGTGATGGCTGTCAGTTAGCAGTAGACTCCCATTCCCAAGTGGGGACGGGGGACGGGGGACGGGGGGGGTTACCTCTGAGACATCTGCAACAAAAGCACCTTCACTTCACTAAGAACAGCTCCCACCCACTGTCACCCCACACAACAAACATCGAGTCCCAATTATAGAAAAGTCTCCGAGTTTCCAACAAAACCATCTCCTCCACAGACAGGAATTGTTCTGCTCTGTGCAGCCAAAGGTTTGAAGGAAAATACAGGCCTGCAGTCTGTAATTCACAAGCCACAAGGATGCAGCAGCACTGACGTCAAACAGATTTATGTATAACAAATTTCATGCATGCAGATGAGTCTTGAGCTGAAAATATTCCCCTATTACTTTCCTGAGAAGTGCCTTCAAAATATGTTTTTTTATTCCAAATACAGCAGCTTAAAAAATTTTAATTGAAGAAATTCATGCCATTTTTATTTTTTAAGAAAATGTAAACAAGATTGCTTCTTGTTCTTTGTTTCTTTGTCTTTTAGTGTTTAATAATTTTGTTGTGAGTCTGTGGCCCAAATTCAGATTTACTGCACGTTTACGTCTTTCCAAATGAAATATAAATGTAAAATAAATTTGGTTATAAAATCACACTAAGACACAAATTCAATAATACAATAATATTAATGCAGAAAAATAGGAACAAATAAAAATGACATTAGAAAAATCCAATAGCTGGTTATTTTCATGAGAAGATAAAGTGTAAGACTGAGTGCGGTTATACAACCTGATGGCTGCAGGCAGGAATGATTCCATGTGGCATTTGCTGGAGTATCATGGTGGCGTGAATCTGTTTCTGCAGTCGACCAGCACATCATGGACTGACTGTTACTGTTAATACTGCTTTTAATTTGAGCAGCATCCTCTCAGATTCTGCTGTCAGTTCCATCCCGATAACATTACTGTCTCACCAATCAGTTTGTTTAGCCTGCTGGCGTCCACAACCCTCAGTCCGCTGTCCCAGCATGCAACAGCACTGACACAAATACCATTATACTGAAGCAGTATTGGGAGGAAACCACGTTAGAGTAAACCCTCAAAGCTAAAACCGAACCCATGGGTAAGAAGTAACACGAGGTAAACCGAGGTATCTGCTGTGTCAACATATGAAAAAGAAACCTAAAACATTTCTTTCCTCGCTCTCTTTAGTGTCATCATCTCCTAATGTGTGTTTATTCTATGAAAATCTTTATTAGAAACGTCCCTTTCATCGTTGAAACAAACCAGATGAGGCTTCTGATTGCGAATGTTTCCAACTGACTGCAGCCTTCTTTCACATTAGCAAGTCTATTACTGTAACATTAATCTGCTGCCTGATTAAAGGAGAACAGCCGATGAGGAATTTCAGTCCTTATTAATCGGCCATGTTGACTGGGACACTGTTTTTATTTATAGTCACTGCGTTGTGTGTCAGGTCCATAAAATCTTTATCTCCAGCACTAATTGGATAAAACTTACAGCCTGACATGTTTACAGGCCTAATCCAGCTTGTTTTTTCAGTTTTTATTTTTAGTGTTTTTGAAGAAAATCAGGACACACATTTACCACCACGAGGGGAAAACAGCAGGGAAGTAAAACTACATTCTGAACTATGTAAAACACGTGGAAACAGCTTGGAACTTGGAGTTTGAGGTTTTGTCATCAGACAAACATCAACCTTAAATCAATAGTGTTTGATATTGATTTTTTTTTTCATCCACAGTACAATGAACAGAAGAAGAAACTGGTGGAGTTTTGGCTATAAAAGACAACACACACCATTTTTTAAAAAGAAACTTATTGCATGACACTTTTATGTAGCTGCATTTTCAGACTTCTTTGGTTAAAATAACTGGGCAACAAGTTTCAGAAAACCTGAAGTGATCAGAAAGTAATAAAATGACTGAACTAAGTCTTCTTACACTTAGCGTGCTAATTGTCCATCTGATGTGTGTTTTGGACTTTGTACATTCTCCTCGTATGTTCTCCTTTGTTCGTTAGTATCCATCAGCTCCTGCAGTTGAAACCACGCCTAGCATGCTGCTGGCTAAAAGCTGTTAGCATAACACCTAGCATGCTGCTGGCTAAAAGCTGTTAGCATAACACCTAGCATGCTGCTGGCTAAAAGCTGTTAGCATAACACCTAGCATGCTGCTGGCTAAAAGCTGTAGCATAAGACGTAGCAAACAGGAAGACACAACGTCAGATGTTGTCATGCGCAGTGGGGCAGGAAACAGTATACCTTGCTCTGATAGGCTAGTTTGTTAGCCAATCAGAGTCTGCCGAAGCAGTCTGACGGAATGAGATGGATTTTAATACAGACAGATTGAAAGGTCTGTTAATCAGTGTTTCCTGATGTTTTTTAGATATAAAATGTTTCATATTACAGGTTAATACTTGAGAAATAACCACAAAGTCCT
The DNA here is from genome assembly GCA_006937955.1 of Pachypanchax playfairii. Classification (NCBI taxonomy): domain Eukaryota; kingdom Metazoa; phylum Chordata; class Actinopteri; order Cyprinodontiformes; family Aplocheilidae; genus Pachypanchax; species Pachypanchax playfairii. The sequence continues at coordinate 444,527 of SSNP01000020.1, read as the reverse complement.
GAAATTTGTATGAAATTGCCTCTTTAAAATACCACTCAACAATTATGATCTATAATTGAATCATAGTCAAGTTTATAAAGCACAATTACAAACAACCAAGGTTGGCCAAATAAAATATCTATCAAATGTTTTACATCAGATTTAATCCAATTACTTAAATGCCACTCATGTTATTACAGACACATCATTTTGCCTGATGGCTCCAGATGTTCTGTTACGTTGCATTCAGACAAAAAGAATTAGCTGCTGGCTGATCCTTATCCTCTGAGTCACAGCAACACGGGGTCACGAGCTGTGAGCGAATGTGCAGATACAGATGAGAATACAGAAGGTTTGGGTCATGCTGTAAATAATTTATTACGAGCCTGAGAGTTAAAGCTGAATTCAAATAAAATCCTCTTTGAAGCTGAGGATCATAGAAAGATCTGAGATGAGAAACATGAAGAACACTGAAGCATGAGAATTATTCAAGGCTTTATGAGGATGATGTTACACGGGGTGGAACAACCCAGTGAGAGAGAAGAAGAATGTCAACTTGAATAAAAAAAACTGTGAATCAAGAAATTACATTAATTCTTCTCAACCAAAAACCTTTAAAGAACATGATTTACCTCGTTCTGTGTTATTCTTGGAGAGGTACTGAGTGGAACGTCTTTTAAAATCAACTAGCAGCTGTCGCAGCTAAAGCTAGGACAAAGAGCACAAGCTAAATGGAAAGCAGGAGAGACCAGCTGCAAAGATGGAGACAATTATGAAGAAAAGGAGTCCCAGCATGTCAAATTAAGGCTGTGGAACATCCGCTAGCTACAGTGGCTGAAGACTAACACCACTACCTAAAGAGCTGAGGTGGCATTTCCTTGTAATTGGAGAAAAGTTCAGTGTTCAGCAGAAAAGCCTGAGAGAGCAGCGAGCTGCCAAAACACAACAAGAAGAAAGAATGCTGCAAGGTAATCTTACTATATATGGTGATATATTTTTTCTTCAGAATTATTTGTTACTCATTTGGAGATGTATATGTTTACAGGAAAACTTCAACACATTCCTGAAGTAACAATAAATATAATCTGTTATTTTGGGGGGGGTTGAGGGTTCAAGTGTATTTAATTATGTTCCATGTGACGTTTGGCAGCAGTCAGTTCAGTAACCCTATTATGATAATCAATAATGTAGATTTGATTGATCAGAGAAGCTTCTCACTCACTAAAACCTGAATGAAAGATCAATTGATCGAATAAATATGAGTTAAAGGCATAGCGGAGGATTTATCTGAATTTCAGGAAAGAACCGCCCTCACCACATTTTGGAAAAATGCGCATGTGCAACATTCTACCTGCTCCTGAGAGGAAACTCCCAGTTACTGTTGGCAACACTTTATCTTCTTCTCATACACTTTGACGACATGTTTTCTCTTGCAACTCTCAGACATGTTCAAACAACCTGGTGAGAACTGCCAGGTAGAATGAATGGATAGAGGCGTTGTGTTACACACAAACACCTGAGAGTGTGCATGCCAGAATGATTGACAGGTAGGTGGACCAATGATGATCCACCTGGAAGAACCTCAAATCTCATCTGTTATCTATTATCATTTTCTGTCCTATGAAGATGTGACATTCCATATCTTAAAAGTCAGAGGCAGTGTTTTCCCGTGACAGCCGAGGTGAGTTACATCCACAAGCTTCACTCTGAGCATGTCACCAGGGTAACTGCAACATTCAATCTGAAGTAATTTGAGTACAGTAACACTCCTATAAACTGAGCACAGCGAAGCCCCTAAAGTGGAGAAAAAAGGCACAAAATCTCAGTCCATTAAGTTCCGTTCTGCTTGAAATCAGAAGTCTGAGTGTTTGAACAAATCTGCAGCTGTGATTCATTTGATTGTGATTGTTTGATCATTTGTGTAGTACCTGCCGTTCTCTTTCCATCTCTGCTTGTATCAGAGGTCTGATTACGGTTTGGTTGTAACAAACAGACTCGTCCGTTAGAATATCCAGAGATGACTAACCCCGCAACCTGTAGGTTTTTATTTCATGGCTGACTGCTTGTAAATGTAATCATCTGAAAGAATAAACACGGGTGTAATTTATATCTGTGCCTCAATTAGAGATGGCTGATGATGATATCTAGAATTGTGTCAGCTTCCATGACAACAATGAAGCAGATGAGATATGAGGGAGAGAACAAGTAGGAGGCTTCTCCAGGGGAGCATACTGTCAGCTGATGCACGCTGCATTTCTCCTCACAGAGATAAGATGACCTCAAAAATTAAAAACATAAAAAATCTTCCACTGTCTGGTCCTGCAGCTCATCCACACATCATGGAGGCTGGACGCTGCACTGCACCATCACACCTCAGTTTGTATGTTTTTTCTCTGTGTGCACAATCAATGACGGGTCCACTGCCTGTCACGATAAGGATGATCAGTCTCCAGAGCAAGAAGACACACAGTGAATAACTTACAACAATGAACAGGTCGCTCCCATTAAATCAAAGCCAACCTGCAAAAAGCCTCGTCTTGAGGGGATTCATGAGTATCAGACCTGCTCATGCTGTGAGCAACTTTCAGACCACGAGCAACTTAAAGTAGGAACAGACAAGGACAAAATTCAAGGATACTGAGTGAAAGCAGAAACTGTGGAGGAGACAGAATGATCAGGACAGACAGTCCAGTAACTGATGGGGACTAGGACAACAAGTGAGTCTTCATCTCTGGGTTGTGACCTTGTTCTTGTGTTTAAAATGAAAAAAGGTTCAGAAAAAAACCCTGCCTCCACTGGAGGACACAAGAGCCAATATGTCCCTAACTGTGACGATGACCATCAGGTCTTCATGTCCTTCATCTCCTGCAGACCTGCACTCAATCTCTCTGAACTGCTTCCCTCTGGCAGGTTTCTCAGGACCCTGCAGACCAGGACCAATATGAACCAGACCAGGACCAACAGACTCCAGAATGGGTTTTTTTCCACTGCAGTCACTTTAATGAACAGTTAAACCAGCTGCATGATCAGCATCTGCAGCTCATCTTATGCTTATTATGAGTTATAAGTTGTTTTTTCAGTGTAATTTTCTTCTTTGTACTAGAGAGACACGATCTGCTGGAAGTAAATTCCTTGTGGTGGCTGCTCAATTATTCTCATCCTTTCCACCAGGGAGCAGTCATCAGCCCTGATCATCTCCACCTGTCCACACCCCTTTATAAGGGGATGTTCCCCAGTGTTCTTTGCTAATCTGTTGTTTGCCTTGGTGCTGTAAAGATCAAGCCTTCTTTTCCTGAGCTCTGGTTTTGCTGATCCTAAGAAGTTCTGACCTTGGACTTGGCCTGACTCTGCCTTCTGCTTACCTGGTCACCATTCTTCTCCGCCCTCAGGTACTGTTGCATTATTCATTTCTCTACTACCCTCTGCTGGTCTCTCATCTGTCTCTATTTCTCTGTAGTGTTCTATCACCTGGTCTGGGAGTTCTTCTGGCTCTGCATTTTCAATAAACATCATTATCTGCCTTCTGAGTGTGTCGCGCGTTACTGAGTTCAACCTCCTTGTCTAACATTACAGCATCTATTCTTAGTGGATAAAACTGATTCTTATTGTCAAGGTGAAATCACTCACTTTACCCCTCGTACACCAATCTGTGCTTTAACATCTCAATCCACAGAACTCCTGGATCAGCGGCAAGGCGTGAAATGTCCAGGTCACGTCAGACAGGAGATAAGACCAAACAAACCATGATGACATCCTCCTCTCTCAGCCTGCTCTGATTTTACATCTCAACAGGCTGCCTGTCAGAGAACTACATGCAAGGGGAGCTTAAAGCTGCAGACAGTCCTGCATTAACAGAAGCAAAGCAGTGCCTGCAGGATGAAAGCTGAAATGTGTTTACACTCCCTGTGGAAGGAGCTGATTTGAGGTAAAATATTCAAAAAGCACAAGCATCTAATCTACAATCAGGATTATGGTAGGCTACTTCAAAGCCCCGTCTAACTGCAAACCCCAGTTTCTGTTTTCAAACGGGGATTAGGAGGTGGTGCAGCTCCGTTTCATTTCTGTGCATGAAGCAAACAGATCATAAGGTAAGAGAACCCCCGCAGCATATACATTAACCCACAGGAAAAAACTTCTTTTGATAGAGACGCTCAGTGTATTTGCAGCCAGTCTGGGGCTAGTAAAGCTGGTTTCCTTATAACTTCATCTCAGAGCTGCTAGATGTTAACACCCACAGGATGAGCATGTATGCAGAAAGGTGTGTGGCTGCTATTATTATTGTTAATACACTTACTGACTGCAGTGTGTATGAATGCTACACAGTCCCAGGAGGACGTTTTTGTTAAAGCCCTGTTTGATGTTTCAGCAGAAGCAACTTCCCTCCATCTGGTGCCTTTCACACTATAAATAAAGATAAAATCTTGTCTTCATTTTGTTCAAATGTAAACTGAGGGATGTTTCACTTGTTAAAAGTAGTTGTAACATTCAAAGGAAACCTGATTCACAGCTTTGACAAAATGTTGATGGTCATAAACGTAAGAGCAAATTTCCTGACTTATTGGTTTGAATACTGTCTGTCCTCTTGTTCTATAAGTGGAGTTGGACTGTCTGCTCTCCTTCACCCTCCCTGTCAGCGAGCCAGTAGAGACAGTCTGTGGATGTAAGCCAGGTCTCTGGAGAGCAAGTGACAGCAGCACAGCCAGCTTGTCAGCACTAGATACTGGGGAGTGGTGGAGGGGAAGGTGTGTGCACGTGCCTGGGGAGGGGGGGGTGTCTTGATGAAAGCTCTCATAAAGGTCAGGTATGCTGGCTTCTTCTCCTCCAGTGGGCTACTTGGCCCCACAAAGGTTAGGCAGAGCGCTGGGCTGCACCGGAGGTGATGTGAGAGTGCTAGAAATGTCACCCACACCATCAGAGCTCCAGACAAAGTCGATACTGACACAGCTGCTGCTCCACAGAATGCCAGAGTCTTTGTTAGAGAGTCACTTCAGTCAACTTGGAGGGGAAATGTGGAAGAATAGTTAAAGGAGAGAGTTCTATGTGTGGATCTGTTTAGCTTTGCTGCTGTAAGAATAACCTACACCTACACTCTGAGTGTTCTCAGAAGGCCCAAACCGATCTGTCCTCTATGTCTGACTTTTCTCCTTCACTCTCAGTCTTAGACAAAGCTAAAGCTAAAGCTAACATCTGCAAGAGAAACAAAGTCCCAACACATTAGCAGACAAAATGGCTAACCAGATACACAATCATCCCCTCAGTGTCACTTCCCTTCTGTTATTCCCCATATGGGCAGCAGTTACGTTGGGCTTATTAATCCCCCGGGAAGCAGAGGACAGAGGATGAGTAAGTCCAGGCTTTCTGTGATATCCCATGGTCAGGCCCTGTGCACAACCCACCTCCCCTCCCCCCTCTGCATCCACCACCACCATCTGTTTCCTGCCCAGAACTCTGGATATAGTCCATGCTGAGCCTTGGCCTCTCCTACGCCTCTTGCAATCAGTCATTTTGGCATTTAAATGTAACATTTTGAATATCAGGCATTTGCAAGTTATATCAAGTCACTGCAGACGCATAGCTCTGTGGGTTACACAAGTGAGAACATGATTTCAGCTCCCATGGAGTGTAATTCTAGTCTTATCGCGTCTCTTCATGCAGTAAGTAACTGCGTGTATATTCTTACTATAGAAGAACTGAATGTAAAAAGTTTAGACTGCTGATCAAGACGATCCCTCTGTTCTCCTCTGTAATCACACTGAAGTTCACGTTCCACTCGTTCCCTTTCCCGTCCACTTGCAGCATGAATTCAGAGTTCGATTTCGACACACTTACACCGACATTAACAGGATCACAGTTTCATTTCTTTCCTCGCTCTCTTTAGTGTCATCATCTCACATTTCCCACGTTCTGTTTGGTATAATCACATTTGCTTGCAATGAATTACATCCCCATAAAAAGCTTTACTGTTGGATCACCTACAGTGATTCACAGCACATCTGGATTCAGGGATTCACAGCACATCTGGATTCATCTCAGCGATACACTGAAAAGAACCAAAACACTTTTGCTTGCTTTTAGACCTTGTATTGCCTCAGATTCAGAACTTTAACCCTTTTTAAAAACCACAGGGATCACCGATGACACCGCGGCATGTGGATTTCATGTTAGATGTGATGCACATATACTGACCGACAGATGGGGAGAGGAGACGTTTACAGCTTACAGAACAAACTGCATTTAGAAACACTTTTTACTATAAACTAAGAAGAAAGATTTAAAAACTATTTGGTTTGTGTGATACTTGGTACTGAGGTGGATTCTCCCACATCGGACAGGAAATTCCCACTGACAGCTGACTCCTTTAAGCTTGGCAAAAAGTCATCCTTTATCCTCCAATCAATGGAATTAGAGGATGAAGGAAAGAATACAGATGAGTTTGATGTAAAGAAGAGAAATGAAACATCCTGAAAGAAAAAAAAAAAAACCTTCTCAAAAAGCACAATGAAAAACATCAACAGAATTCCAGAACTTTCCTCTGTTTTCTAGGTTGCAACCATTCTGTGAAATACCACTCTTATCTGATATATTCATTTCTTAAGTTAATTTACTTTCTTCCATTTGATAGATCTTGAAAAAACTCCATCTATATTCACAAAGTAATTATTAGGGTAAGAACCTTTTCATTTAACTTTAACTCTCAGTATTTTCTAAATAATGAAACAAGCCTCAGATTTGATCTGTTTCAGAAGATGATGATTTAAAGAAAAGTTCTAACATGTTGCTGTAAGAAGGTTATAAACCAGTAACTTCCTGTTGCTGAACAAGTTGCTGTTCCACATGTGAGCCAACAGAAATCTTTTAATGGCTGTTGGGAGCTCTCAGAATAAAGGGCTGTCATTCTGTCTATTTTATCAGATTGGATAATATAAGTGAGTCCCTGTGGGAAACAGCAGCGCAGACTCAAACACAAAGCAGAAGTAAAATGTCCCACTTTATCTCCGTCTTCTAAAGCCCCTCTCTCCTATCATGATTTTCTTGACGAGTGATGCAGCAGCCTCAGTGGAGCACCGAGACTCTACATCTTCTCGCCTCTCACCTCCGCATCGGCCTGCAGCAAATAAACTAACTCTTTTCTAAATCTACCAACAATCCACAGAGAGACATGAAGCCAAAAAGTACCAGAGAAAAAAGAAACTGCCAGTCAGGGTACTTGAATCTCCTGCTGCTGTCTGACCTTGCTGACTTTATACCTTATTGTGTTTGTTATTTGAACTGCAGTTTCTTTGTCTCCAGTTAACCAGTTTGTTTCAGACCCTCTTTTTATTTCTCCCTGTTCTATCTTAAGCCTGATGTATGTATGTATGTATGTATGTTCTGGTTCAATACCATCCATCCATTTTCTATAACTTGTTCCTGGTGGTGACAGTCACTGAGCGACTGGCAGACACGTCACCAAACCATCACAGAATGCAATACTAGTACACACTGTAGCTTTGAGCAGGGAGAAAGTCAAACTAATATGTATTACCACCAAAACATTTGTCAGATTTTCACATTTGCATTAACAAATTTTCTTCTATTTAAAAAACGAGTCAAAGGTGAAAATGTTTCATCAGTTCTGTGTGCCATAAACAAAAGAGTTCTATTAAACCCAACAATACGTGACAAGAAAAACATATATGTTGCATTACTGCAACAAAAAAGATTATTATCAGCTATATTTTATGTTAACATTAAAAGTAAACCTACACATTCTAAAAAAAAAAACATTTTTACTGGTATGTTGCGTCCTATGTGATGCATTGAGCTCAACTCTTTATAGAAGATCCTTCCTGCCCACAACTAGAACCTGGTTTTCTTCCACAGTCTAAAAAGATCCATGTTAAACTAAATGATCACTTTTAAATGAGCTTTTAGTGTGAGTGTGTGTGAATGTCTCTATATGTCCCAATGATGGACGCTGCCTCTTGCCACGTGAGACAGGAACCAGCTCCCTGTGACCCTGCACATGAACACGGGTACAGAAAATGCATGATGTTGTCATCCAAAGTCAAATTACAAATGTGCTAAAAGAAAATTTGGAAAAATAAATGTGCATGTTCTACGTATTAAAATGTAGAAAAGACGGCAGTAATTTTCTCTCGACAGAAAGACACCAGTGTTGGCTCTGACATGAGGACAGAGTTCTGCAGATGTCTACTGGAAGCTTCTGTTCAGAGGTCCTAATGAGCAGACCTCCTGTCCTGCCACTGCTTTCATACTGTCAAGTGGTTACAATTAGGCAGTAAGTGCTTAAAGTTCCTCTATCACAACAGTTTAAAGACATTAAAGAGGAGACAGAACGAGATGTTGAGAGGAAGTTCTCTGTTGCCAGCAGTAATATGTCTGTCCACGGTACTGCAGCCCTCAGCAGAGGAACGACTCATGATGTAAGAATCAAACAGGTCATGCTGATCAAGTCTTACTGTCTAACAGAAAACAAAGTTCTGGATTTTCTCCTCAGAGAGTCCCAGATAAATCTCTGGATGGGGGCGAACGCATTAAACCAACCCCTCATATATCAGTCCAATATCAGGTTTCAGTTCACAGTCTGGGACTTTGTCTGACAGACTCTGTCTGATTGAGCTCCTAAATAATTCACTGTTACCTGTAACCTGTCTCTTAGGAGCTGCAGCCATGCTGGCTTGTTACTGTTCTTCATTTCTGTGTTCAGTCATTTAGTAGTTTTAATCCAAGTGTTCAGGTTTTACTCAGAGTTCTGGTGGTGAAATCAATTCAAGTCAACTTTAAAAGCCCACACAGCAGAAAGTACTGCAGGCTTCCAGGAACATGATCAGTCCAACAATTAGAACTAAACTACAGAAACACAGACTCATTTCATTTGTTTTTCTTATTTACGAGACAGTTTCATAAAAATCTGCATGGACGCTGATTTTTTCTACAATTTAAATACTTTCTGTGGGAAAAGCCAGCCTTGTTTTACTGGTCTTCTCAGTAGCACACTGGGTAAATCTGAACAAACAAGTCACAAATTATGTGCGTGCGTGCGTTTGGTTTTCATACCCCCAATTTTTTCTGTGGGGTATTTTCAGTGGGGGGGGGATTTTGGAAGTTGTGATGATCAACTGTTTTCTCATTCATTCGATCTTTAACAGGAAGAAAGTGGCTGACGGACTGTAACAGGAGGGTAACTGCAGCCATGACTGTTTATCACTGGAATCATTTAATGGAATTATTTAATATTTAAGATTTGCATCATCTGGTCTAATGAATAGTAAAAATCTACAAAGCTAACAGCTAATTAATGACCTTGTTTAAATTAACCATTAACCCAGAAGGGGAACAAACTTTTACATGTAGGGCTTTTTTATTATTTTCCTGCAAAACAAAGAACAATCATTTTTAATTAATTGCTTTATACCTTTTGTGAACCAGTTAATCTTTTTTACCTGATTATTTGTAACAGGCATTTTAAAAATGGGCTGAAGAAAAAAAGAAAATTAATCAAACTAATAAATTCACATTTGGCTGCCACACAATAATGATCTACATTCAGCATGTGCAAATGAATTTCACTTGTTCTCATTCCTAAAACACTTTTTTTCAATTAAACAACATCCCAGTGTTATTAAGTGGTAATTAATCCAATCAATAAAGAAATAAAAACTGAACAAGGGCTGAAGTCGTTCAGTTAAACAAGTTCTTCATCATTAGAAGAGTCATCAGCTCGTCAGTGGGATTTTTTGACTGAAACGGTGGAAACTAATTTTAAATAATCTGAGAGATTGAACGAGCAACACTCAAACCAAGCACACGGTTACTTTCTATACCAAAGTCTGACCCAGCTGTGTGAAGCAGCTCTGAGCCGAGGAGAAAGACAAGCTGGTACTTCAGGTCTCCTCCACTCTGAATAGCAGAGAGAGACGTGTTGCCTGCATCAGCTCAAGCTGATAGAAATTCCTGGTGTGTTCTGCAAAGAAAAGATGGAAAAGGTCAGAGCCTCCGTTCATCCTTTCAGCAGAGTTTCTGCTTGCAGCAGCATCTTCTCCTGCTTTTATTCCTTTGTCCTTGGCCTTTTTCATTATTCTTTGGGGTAAATAAAATGAATTCTGTCACGCAGCACGACAAAGAAGCTGGTGACATTTAGCCTTCTGCAGCTGCCACTTAATACAAACACTGTTTCTGCAAAGTAATTAAAACAGAGCCAAATCAAGGGGAAGCATGTAATCTGAATAAAAGCAGATTTAAAGTGCAGACTGAAGCTGCTGTGGGATTACGTTGGTCTGCCCTTGTAAAAAACTCATTTTAATGTGTGAACAGGAGAGGTTACAATTCTCCAAACAAGCCATTATGGAGGTTTTTGTCTCCTGTCCTCAGATGATAGCTGCTCCAGAGTCATCATCTTATCTCTGCCCGGTCCTCTTCATCACATCACCCACTCAGGATTACGACAGCGGAGGAAAGGCTGCCGAGAGGATCGCCTCAACCCACTCACTCTTTTGTTTTACCTACAATGTCAGTTTGCTTTTGTAAACCTGCTGAGAGGAACTGTGTAACAAAAACAGCCACCGCCATTACTGCGTCGCTTTGTGCAGCCAAGCATCACACAATCCGTGTGAGTTTAGAAATCATTCAGAGTGATTCAGTATGTTCACTTAAATGGTCAAACTTTCCAACAGAAGCATTATTCAGTCATTAGTTTCTACGAGCGTTACACAGTACAGGTTAATTAAATAATATTTCTTTGTCTCTAACAATTAAGCAAATAATTGGAGCAGTGGTTTTCTCAATCTGCCATGCTGCCACAGAAAAGGACTAAAAATGTAGTTTTGTGTTCCACACAGGCCTGATAGAGAGGATGTAGTGTGGTACATGTAAACAATCTACATGTATGTGTTTATTTGTTTTCATCCAGCATGTTTGTACCAACGGCAGCCAGCTATTCAAACATGGGAGCTTTATCTTTATTTCACTGACATCACCATTCTGTTCAGTTATGCTCCATAAAACTTACTGCCAAATGTTAAGCTCTTCAAAATGAAATATAAACAAATAACTTGACAACAACAAAAATAATCTCAGAAGTCATCAGTGACACCTGAACAGCAGCGTGAGGAACATGTAGTTACGTACAAAATCCAACAAATTATCAGAGTAACTTCACTGGTAGAAGGAATAACACCAATAACTGATCATCTAGAAATCTTTAGTTTAAAGTAATAATTTAAACATGAACTAAAAGCTTTGGTATTAAATAAAAGAATACTAATTTGGCCTTTATCTCAGCAGCATTTTAATTTAAGATTTACAGCATTTTGGTAAAACCTTTCAAACAACATCAAGAAACCATTTGGTGCTAAAGCATTTGTTCTTATTTATCTGTTGTTTAAATTATTTCATTACATTTACAGCATGATTATAATACTTTTCTGTTGCATCTGAATTTAAAAATGGGGTAATAAAACTTTAAAAATATTGCCTACTTTATTTCAAGCCCCACCAGGTCTATGATTTATGAATATTATAACGTTTTCTTTTGGAAACAAGAAGTAGAAGATCACTATTAGTTGATAAAATGATTTTATTTTACCACCTTTAAGTAAAAACATGATGAGCCTTTATAGGCTGATGGTGTTCCCGTAGACCTCAATATAGTTCTAGGAAGGATGGATAAAACCGTGTCATGAAGTGACTTTAGTGTAAGATAGACCTGCAGAGTTCCTCCTTTGGTGGAATCATGAAACAAATGAATTTTGGGGAAAAAACACAAACATTATCTTTGTCTTCCTTTAACAGCTGGAGGGTCAAGGCTTGTACAGTTTATACACAAAGCTGCTCTGAACTTCAGAGTTCCTCCTTTTCTTCGTCTCACCTTTACTAATAGGCGTGGCCTGAATGATGCCGTTATTGTGTTATTTAAAGATAAATCCTGCAGCATCAGCTATGATACAGCCTGTTCTCCTGGTTCTGCCACAGCATATCAAATCAAGTCTTCTAATCCCAATTCCTACAGATTATATTTTATGCTACATGATAGCTGTAATCTTGCACTGACAAAAATATCAGCATTTTAAAAGGATCCACAGTCACAAAATGATAAAGACACAAAATAAATAAAAGTAAATAATCCTGTTGATGATGACAGCAGGTTGTTGTTTGTGTGGTTTGTGTTTACCTACAAAGACAATGGAGCAGGATGTGTGTGTGTTTTCACGCAGGATGGCAGATGGTTCTGTGTGGAGGGTGTGTTGGGTGCAGCAGCTGCTGTCACTGCACCTCCCTCCATTATTCTCACACAGCCACAACACACACACTTATACACACAAACAGATCGTGAACAGTGCACACCTGACGGAACCGGACACCGATCCCCTCCATTATTCATCAGTGTACGGAGCAGCGATCCTTGATATGCTGTAAGTTTCTAACACAGAACCCCCCCCCACCCACCTCATCACTCAGGGGGTTTGAGCTGAGTTCAAATGTTTGACACACAAAAAGCAGACTGAGACATCATTCTTAATTATTGATCAAAATAAAGGTAAGAATTAAAACCGAAACATTTTAATTAATCTCTCTTTTATGAAATCATCTTTGTCTCACATCCACCTCCCCCTTCTTTATCCCACCTCCCTTTCTCCACTCCCTCCTCCTCACCTCCTCCTCCAAAAGAAACTTCAAAGCAGCTCTGCAGTCAGTAGGATAGAGGAAGGAGATCCCTGGGGGACTGTATCACAAACATGTGCACACACACATGCAGTGAACACACACTCTGAAGACTGCTAACAAGCAGTCAAACCGTGGCCTTTGAGGACTGACTGTGTGAAAGCTTCAAAAGGGCTCGACTCCAAACGACTGCAGCCTTTTTATTTGACTGTATTGACTCCAACAATATAGTTTCATGTTTCTGTTGTGTATCACACAAACACTCTCTTATTCTATCCTCACACTCTTCAAAACAGACATACTTCATCGTTACATCTGACACAAGGACATAGTTAATATTAAGTTATTTGACTAATATACTTATACTAATATAATCATTATAATTATAAATAATATGATGTAATAATTCCAGTGTGTAAAATACAAAACTGATGAGAAGAAAGCCTCCTGTATGTTATTGGAACAAAATGTTTGGCTTGATGTTTATGTGATGTCTCTTTCTTTATGGATGAGGATGAATGTGAGGTTCAGTTGGCTTTGATCAGAAGATGAAGATGACATTCTCTTCATCTTCTATGTTGTTAAATGTTTCTTATTGTTGCTGACCTGAAATCTGAAGTTACATTACAGACGTCCAGATTCCAAATCCAAAGTATTGAATGTCTGTCTGCGTGATCTGAAGGAGCCGTAAGAGGAAGTGATGCCTGGCAGACAGGTTCATATGTATATTACTGGTTCTGACTAGCTGGGAGAAAGAAATGCATATCAGATAAACAGTTACTGCATCTTTTCATCCTGAAGAAGGTTTTCTTCTGGCATGATGTCAGATAATCCGTAAAGCCGTTGGGAGAACTGCTGTCAAGGGAAATGGCTTCATTCGTTTAACAGACTCTCCTTCAGAGTCGTGTTTGTCTCTTCTGCCACTCAGATGAACGAGTGGCTTTTCCATCAAACAAAACACAAAACAAAAATCTATAAGTGCATCAGTTAGATTCAGTACGAGTTCACATCCTGAGTCCAAACAGACTGCTGAGTCGGGACAAGCAGACCACATCCTGATATATCGCATCTTTTAACTTGTGTGACGACTATGTCTGTGATCGCCTATTTAACATCTGCTCTGTTTTCTCCAGGACTGGATCTGGATCTGGGCAGGATCTGGGCAGGATCTGGACTGGACCTGGACTGGATCTGGACTGGATCCAGACAGGATTTGGACTGGAGCTGGACTGGATCTGGACTGGATCTGGACTGGATCTGGACTGGATCTGGACAGGATCTAGACAGGATCTAGACTGGATCTGGACAGGATCTGGACAGGATCTGGACAGGATCTGGACAGGATCTAGACAGGATCTAGACTGGATCTAGACTGGATCTAGACAGGATCTGGACAGGATCTGGACAGGATCTAGACAGGATCTAGACAGGATCTGGACTGGATCTGAATCTGAGAAGGTTCCCTGACTGGAGAACTCTTCTTAGAGGTGAACATAAAACTGGTTGCTCAGATTCATCTAGTTTTGGTGGTTAAAACGTTCTGCAGCCTTTGTGTCGCTGCTTGTTGGGATAAATTAAAAATCTGATTATATGTAACATGACGACTCAAACATGGCAACAATAAATGTATATCAGAAGAAAACGAGATTAAACGAGATCTTTACATCACGTTTCTTCTTTGACCCCATGAATGTTTTATTTGGGAGTAAAAAATACTGTCTTAGTATTATATGTCACAAAAGTGTCAGAATTCACAAGTTGTACTTCCTGTCATGTGATGTGGACACTTCTCTGCACAAAACAACATTTGACAGTATCAAGGTTTGTGTTATTAAATTCTCCTACTGCAAATTTCCTTTTGAGATTTTGAAAGATCGGGAGAAAAAAATCAAACTTTAATATCCTGCGATTCATTTTATCCACCTTAACAATCTGGAGGAGAAAGATCTAAACAGTAGTACTATAGTTATTAGCATCTCCAGGACCCGCCCGGGAGATTCACACAGTAATAATGGATCAGAATGACTCACTCTGTAGTTACACAAGCTCGGGCTGGTGAATGCAGCGCAGACGACCAAAACATGAAGCAGAATGAAACTAAAATAACACCGTGTCCCAAAGAGAGCTGCATTTGAATCGTATAAAACAAAACAAAGTACAGATGATGATCCGTGTGATCTGCTGCAACACTGTGAGATACACAATAAAAGTATCAAACACTAACAAGGGGGGGGGAGGACAGAACACAGAAAACATTCTTTAGAAACTAGTTAATACCTTGAGATGTACCAATGGAGACAGAGACACTCCGTCCAACTTTACATACAGTCTGGTTCAGGTTACTGATTGGAAAGCAACATATTTAATTGTTTCAGGAGTTTGGATTTCTTTTTACAAGTAATGGTGAGAATCTGGGAAACAAATCTGAATGAAATGAACATTCAGATGGAGATTTGTGTTGGTCCTGTATTTTACCTGTGTGGTGTGTTTTATTAAACCTTATAATTACATTTAAAACTTGAACAAATTTCCAGAACACTTTTATTTTCCCTTTGGCTTCTCGTATATTGAAGATCATTTACAGATCAACCAACACACTGAAGCTGAGTAATGAGAAAAACTTCAACTGGTAAATATTTACTACATTTAAACCTTCTCAGATAATCTCACGTATGACGCTTCTCCACTAGGGTCGGTTCAGAACAGGACGGTAGTGTTTCCATGACCATCTCAGGAACGATGACGTGTGTGGGGACATGGACATGCTCAGCTTAACAAGTGGTGCGAAAGGTCTGTGATGTCATTCGTCATCAACACGAGTAGTAAACAAACATGGACGTGCACATTGAGAGCAGGAAACAATAACGCAGGACGTTGAGTTATTTTTGTACTTTGTACTCGGACTGTGGCTCTTTCTGAAGTAAAAACTCATCGTCTGAGCTCGATGTCCATCTCCCTGGCGAGCTGCTTCTCCTCCACCAAACAACCCACGCTGGCATCAGACACAGCAGCAAAGCATTCATCTGCCTCCAGCTTATGATCTAAAACCATCCCCAAGTCAGCGGTGGATCCCCCATTGTGTGTAAATAAACACACAACCCAGGGAGATACATCTGAAGGTCAAACCCTCACTGGTGCCTGTCTGAGACCCAGAGGGAGGAGAATGATTTGAAGATGATGTTGATGAACGGCTGGGCTTGTCGAAGACGCGATTCTGTGACATCACTTCAGGTGCACACTGCAGGCCGATCAGTGGCTGCCACTATGTAGGCAGGTGTGTGACTGACATCACTTTACTGGACCAATCAGTCCATAGGTGGGCGTGTTCGGACCGAGGCAGAAGTGGTTCGAAAAAAGGGGTTGGGTCAGCCCTGAAAAAGATCATGGAAAAGCTCCAGAACCAGTCTGAACCATACCGTGCTGTTCCAAACTGACCCTAGTAGAAAATATAAATATAGAGATAATGTTTGTAATCAAAAATGCCCAAACGTGCAGTTATACAAACTCATCTTCTTCTCTTAAAGACAACAACTGCGAGATCAAACAGCTGAGTTCCTGTCTCCCTGAAAACCAGGAGAGAAAGTTTCATGTTGATTTTTCTGCTTCATTAAGATCCTTTTCAGACAGATGTTTTAATAAGCAGAGACACACAAGCTGCAAAAACACACACTATTAGTTCACACTGTGACATCATGTCACATCGGTCCTGCGTGTACACACTCTTTACATCCTTTCTCTGCTCCTATTCGGTCATGCCCCTCTGTGCCAACAACCCCCCCCCCCCTCGGGGTGTCACCCATCAGGAGAGCTGAAGTAGGAGGAATTAGGACAGGAGGAGGAGGAGTCTGTGTGTCTGACAGAGTGCAGGGAGGTGACACAGGCTGCACGTGGTGAGGAGGGACAGCCAGGGGAATCACAGAGATGCAGCAGAGTGCTGGGATGGTGTGGGTGTGTGTGTGTGTGTGTGTGGGGGGGGGTGATCACAACTCATCTAAGAACAATGTGACTGTTGAGCAGGCAGGAGGCAGATGCTTTGTGGACAAGGAGCAGCTCAGGCAGACAGACGGCAGCAGAAGATAAAAAGTGACTGTCTGGCATTTCTCTCACACCTCTATGAGCAGCTACATCCTAATGCAAGCTAATCCCTCTATCAGCCTCTTACCTCACCTGAATCTATCTCACCAACAGCAGCACTGTGACAAAATGGAAGGCTGCATTTAAAGATACACGCCATGCTTCTGCTTGGCCTGGCCGGCCCAGCAGGTCATCGCTGTCACTGTCCCGCCTTCTGACAAGATCCTGCTGACTTTCCCTTTTCTGCTGCACAGCTCGTCACAAACTGAACTCTGATTACTGAATCAGCTCGTAAGGAAGAAGCTGCTCATTTCGTATGTGAACACAACCTGCAGATGGATTTGTGACTGTCAAGCAAACAGCTGCATATCAGAATATAATCTGCAGAAACACCATGCAGTGGTAATTAGAGCAGCATCCAATATTTATTTTATTCTGTAATTGTTTTTCATTAAATCTCAGGCAAATATCAACATTTTATTAATATGAGTTATTTTCCACCAGGCAATTTTCACATGGTTTATAGCAGATCTTCATCTCAGTATTATTTTATAAAATCAGAGGACACTTCCCCTATTGTGTGCTTTCATTAAGCCAGTTGTAGGTGGAGTAAAGTGCAGCTGCTTCAGTTCTAAATCCAACATCTATTCGACCAAAATAATGAGCATGAAAATCCTCATAGATCCGGTCAGATCAATATCTGACAGATAACTTTCACTGAATATTCACCATCACTGGGAAAGGACAGACTGTCCGCATCACAATAAAATCAAACATAAACGTGTCCATCTGCGACTCGGAGCCTTAATCTGATTCATTTCACAAACTAACGCGTGTTTCCATCCAGTACAGGCGCGTCAACAACACGACACACTTCAAAACCCCCAAACAGCTACTAGATGAAAAGTCCCGCAGCAGAAGTCAGAAAAAATAAAATGTATTTGTGATGGTGAAGCGACAGACGGACAGCAGGAGGTTTAAACCCGAACATCTCAGATTAAACACGGTCTCAGGACCGTCTGGTACCTCCTAACAGCCTCTTTGTCTCCGGTTCTCTCATAACAAGATGAATATATGCGGCACAATAAGAACATAAACACCGCAGTCACTCTTTCCTAACCAGGAAGGGGAGCGTGTTTTTCCTCGGGGATGCCCGTTTTTACGGTCCAACTTGATTTTATTGGATCCGCTTCGGAAACTTACCGTTTTTCAGCCGTTTTCCTCGGTGTGTTCGGTGTTTATGGAAGATGCTGGCGCGTATTGTTCAGTAAATCGAGTATTTCGGACTGGGGGTCAGCGCTGGTGCTGATGCTGAGCTCGGCTCGGCTTGTGGTGCTGAAGTGGACAGCTCACCGAACAAAAACCCCGACACAGCGCTCCTCAACCCGGCCTGCAGCACTGCGCCCCCTGGCGGCCTGGAGGAGCGCGTAAACACCATAGCGGTGACATTGAGCACAATCAGGTTTTTCCTTTTCGGTTCTAATGTGAAGGGTTTTTAACTCTGCGTGCATATTCTCATTTGGAAGTCATATCACCCAACACTTAAAATGATTACATTTAATAAACTAGCAGATAAACAGCACATATCAGAACAACCACAGTACTTCTGCTGACTTTATTATATTAACTGCCAAACTCCATGCACTGTATTTTGGAAACAGAGTACTACTTTCTCTATTTTAAATACTGACACCAGCATATTTACTCAGCTCAAAATAATGGGAGCAGATTATAAGGCTCTGAAAATGTTTATTATTTATGTCACATTGACAAGGCATTCTGGGATGTAACTGCATAAAAACCTGGTAAGTCACTATAGTTAGTCTGATATTTCCATGTGGGGGTCAGAAATTAGGATGTTGTATGTTGTAATATGTGCTTTTGCGAGGCATGTGATACTGAAAAGCATTTCATGTCAGTGGTTTGTGGGTCTACATTTTCATTGTTGATTACTATGTTTTTTAATTATTGTTATTTTCATTTGTTATTAACAGTGTTGTTGCTGAGTGAGTGTTCAGATGCTGTCCTCTAACATGTGGCGGCCTTCAGCTGATTTAACCGTCTTCCTTTGAGAAATACATTAAAATAATATATATTACTGCTGAGTGACAGGCTGTGAGGAGTGGTCCATGGCAGCAGAGGGGTCACCCTGGGTGACGGTGAGCATGGCCTGCTCTGGCAGAAGGCTTGGGTCTGTCAGGATAGCAGTGGTGGTACTCAAGAGACGGAGTGAACTCAGAACCACTGAGGGGACAGAGAGCAACACATGGGTTGCAGTTAACCACCGTACAGGAAGATGAAAAGCGAATAGGTGACAGCAGAGCTGATGACGTGGTAGACAGCTGTTATAGAAACATGAGTTTAGTTCTGTGTTGTAGTTGTGATGGACTCACTGGGTCTGAGGGCCGGCAGGGCACAGTGCTGGTCCAGCCAGGAGAGAGTGGACCGACACAGATCTTCCACACTGGCAGTGGAAACCATTCCATTATAAGACTCAAACAGAGGCTCAATGATGATACTGAACTGACACCGAGTTAAGAAACGATGGATTCAGTAATACCTAAAACACGACACCAGTGGGGTACATAGAGTTCTTATTATTAGCAACCCTCATCAAATCGGACCTCGTTTAGGTCTCATTACACTGATTTAAGCATCTTTCATGTGCACGTCGTTCCCCACAAGAGAAAATCTGTCAAACCAAATTTACAGCAAAAATCACACAGGCAGATAAGATGAGCTTAGTTGTACTAATACAGAAACACGCCATTCTAAACAACAACTAAAGGATTTTTATATGGTTCTGGATAAACAACAGAGCTTCATCATGCTGTGAAACAAAATGTTCCACAATACGTGATTAAGTCCTTTCCTTTTTGAGCCTTTTGTTGCCAATTTATATCTACAGAGATACAACTTGTTAAATATGTATAATATTAACATCCTTTCCTCCGTGCTTAATACAATCCCATTTTTTTATAAATGTTAGAAACTGATTTTAACCTGACATTTAACAGAAAAGAAGTAAAAAACAAGAGAAAGAAAGTGTCATCCAAGATTTTAAATCATTTAGATGATCTTATAATCTGAGTAACTGGATTCATCAGTTTCACTGATACATATAACTGAGTATCATCATCATAACAATGGAACTTTATATCACGTTGTCTAATTTACCAAGTTGCAGCATATATATAGTAAAGAGGATCCTTCCAAGCACTGAACCCTGAGGAACTCCATGACTGGTGCATGAAGAGGATATACTGTTATTGAGCTGTTGCCAGTTAATATTGTTAGTGGTAAAATATTCCTCTGTTGTTATCCTTACTTTCTGACCCCTGCGATGGACTGGTGACCTGTCCAGCTGTGTCCTCTTACCTAATGACAGCTGGACATAGACACCAGCTCCCTGTGAACTTGAACAGGAATTAAGCGGTACAGAAAATGACTGACATTTCCAAGGATACGATCCAGAATTTCCAGTTCTGCAGAGTCTGGGCCCGGACGTACTCCCGGAACTTCTGTCTCATATAGTCAAAGCGCTGCCGTGTGATGGGAACACCAGTGGCTGGTAGCTGCTGCTGACAAGCGCTGCATAAAGAGACACACTGAGTCAAAGAAGCAGAGCATCTTCATGCCAAGTAAGAAATGAGGACATGTTCTGAACTTTAGCAGCAGCAGGGGACTCAAAAGGGGTGAAGTGCTTTTTGTTCACATGAATCACTTGAAATAAACATAAAGAAAGTCTCACTTGATGGCAGAGTTGAGGTGCTGGATCTCCTCTCGGAGCCTCTGAACCTCCTCATGTAACTGAGCTCTTTCTTGCTGCATCTTACTGATGTACTCAGCTGTCTTCTGCAGCGTCGTGGCTTTGCTGATCTGCAACAGCACACAGAAGGATTAAAACCCATCCCATGTATTTATAAACATTCGTCAGGTTGAAGCGTTTGCTAAATCACTTGCATATAGTTCAATTTTTCTGGCTGAGCCTTGCAGTGGCTTCACTTTGATTTCTGCCGGCTCCACCTTTTAGCACATTTGTCTTTATTGCAGCTGAACATCTTTTTACAATACCTTTATGCTCGGCTGGGAGCTGAGTGTTGTCACAAGGTTATGTAAAGTGTCAAATCCCAGTTTGATGTTGAACCGTCTCTTTTGCTCAGCCGATATGTGAGTAATCCTCCGGGTCTCTGTTTGCTGAAGACCACAGATCACAGCTCAAACTAACAGGATTGCATATTTTTCACTTATTTAGGACTCAAGCACATATTTACACTGTTGTATGAAATCATAAAAATGCATCCTACCTTAGTGGGTTCTACCTTCCCATGGCCTATGAAGCCTGACTGAGGGGACTCTGGGTTGGAGACTTTATCTAACGGGTTTGGTGGAGATATTTGTCCAGGATGTGCAGCAAAAGGAACTAAGACAAAAAGATATAATTAACTTCCACAAAAATTAAGATTCTTGTGGACTCAGGTGTTGGACTCAGTGTGCTAGCAACACTCAGTCACAGCAGGCAGGTTGAATGAAATGCATTAAACAACAACAGGAAGCTTTGACCAAACACGACTAGGCAAATGATTAGGGCATGAGCACAAAAACGGCTGGATGGAATGGCAGTAAAAGACAACAGGTGAGTTATTACCGGTGAACTGCAGCTGTGTGTGAAGGTGACTGTGGTAAACAGGGAACACTAAGGAACTTAATCAGGGAAGCTAAAACACACAAGTCAATGATGACAGAAATCCTCAAAAAGCACCACTGAACTGCAGAACTGTGACAATTCCTGGTGAAACTGTAAAAGTATTATCTTAAAATTAATTCTGTTGATATTTGTTTATTCTAAGTTTTGGCTCTTCAGTGCCACACACATCAAGATGATGATATTTTTTAGGATGCATTGAGTTTTCTGTTTGCAACAAGTCTCTGTTTTCACTGACATGATGTCTGGGTGTTAATGAGATGTGGTTTATTAGAGTACTAACGACGTACCTGTTAAGCTGCTCCTGTCTGGGCCATAGAGCTGAACAGGTGACAGCTTCTCGGTTTTGGGAATGAGGAGAGTGGTGCCAGTGTTTGTGGAGCTGTGGGTGAGAAGGGCAGATACCGCTGAGCCTCTGGAGGTGCTGGCGTGGGGTTCGCTGTGGCTCTGGGTGGAACTGTGGTCATGCAGAGGCGCCAACACTGCAGCCCAACTGGTTCCGTGCTGCAGCTGTGAGGATGCTCCACCAAAACGAGTGACCCGGTTTGTCTGCTGAACAACATGCAATGTCCTCTTAGATGTTAAAAAGAATGAAACGCTGATCAGAGCACCAGAGATGTGACGATACTGAAAATAAAAATAAATACCATATCTAAATGTTTTTTCTATCACTGGCTTTTCTTGTTAAGACCTTTGGGGGCTTGGTCCCACCAAAAAAACAAAAATTTAGTGAGATAATAGTCAGAAAATTCATGTTCATTTGCTTCTGATGATATAATAATTATATATTTATACTGTATATTATATTTTATTATGTAACTATAACAATGGGTACTAGAATTCACCTGAAGTAAGAATGAATAAGATTCAATACAATGGGATTTTCAATAAAGTACTAATCCTGGTAAAGAGGTGGATTTTTTATTACCAGGCATATTAGATATGATAATTATATGATACATTTGGTGTTGCAGGGATTTAAAAATGTCTTGAACAAGCAGAATTTGTTACATATTGTCACAACAAAATGAGTATAGTCAGAGTAATTAACAAACTTTGTTGTTAGAGATAATAATTAGAAAAAACAAAATCGATCACAACATAAGAAGTTTTTGCTGCAACCATTTAGTAATATATTTTAAAATGTACCTGTTAATTTAGCCTGTCTGTCATGAAACTGTCAAATGAAAAACAGTCTGTCTTTTCAATCTGTTAGCCTTCATGTTGTCTCCTGTTTGGATCCCGTGGTGTCGTCTTGGTCTGTCTCACTCCTTACCTCTCCTTATTAACCCAGCCCATAAAAAAAATTATTTATGAAAGACAAAGTAAAATATGTCCCTCTGTGTTTCTGATGATTAATTTAACTCCTACAAACACATTTATTAACTTCATATAAACTCATGTGTCACATTTGAATGCAGTAAGTGACCCTTAATATGACAGTGTGTTTGTTTCCTTTGTTCATTTTGGTCCATCTCATATTTACAATTATAATATTTTTTTGCCTGTTCTGTTCTGACATGTTTGGGTGTCTTTTTAAGTCCAAACAGATTTAATCTACAACAGGAGAAGTTACATTTACTCCTTCTGGAGGGGGGGGGGGCAAAAATGACAAAAACAAACAAAAAGTCCCCAAAACAGTCCAAATATTTTTCTTGTTTATAACCACAAGTATAAACATATTATATGCAATCACCAGCCCCGTCTCATGGGCACCGGAGGGAACCGGGTCCATGCGCGCATGAAATGTAACCACGGGCCAACAGAGCAGAGGGGCTCTCGTACCCAGCCAGACGGTGTCCCCAGATAGACACAAGCAAAGACCCCCAAGGCCCCACATGTTGCCCCAGCCCAGCCCTCGATACAAGGTCAAGCCAGCGCTTGATGAATCCGGGGGCAACAAATTAGCCTCACCCCCAATAAAGCATCCCCCCACTCTCCTTTTCATCTTGCTTGAGTTCTTTTTTAATTCACTAGTAAAACCGTCTACTTCCTACATGACTGGAGCTCCTACGTCTCATATTGGGGGAAATAGAAGAAGAATGTTGAACACAAATCTTGACAGTTCTGATCGTTTCTTGTTGAGCAAATTTCCTACTTACCAATGAGCTGGTAGATGGTGACCTCTGACCTTTGTTTGTCACTGGAGTAGTATTATTTAATCCAAGAGTTGGTTTTCCTGGGAAAAAACAAAGCAGAAAAATCTGTTATTCTGAATTCATTTTTTTACATGTATTAATATTTTGTGAAACGGGACTCTCACGTTCATGAGTGCTGGAGGAAAGCAGTTTAGCCAGGCAGCTAGTGGGCATGGGAACGGTGGACAGAGGGTCAGCAGTGGGTCCAGCTGTCCTCACTCCTCCTGTCTTTTGCTTGTACTTCCCTCTGACCCCTGAAACAGTCACCTGCTCTGGAACCGAGACACAGGGGGTTGTTGTGACAGGAGGGAGCACTGAGTGGACCAGGTCCGATGTAGCAGCTGGATAACCGAGAGAGTGGCAGTGAGTCTGGGAGTAAGCTTCCACTGCTTGAGGATAGCCATGAGTCTGGTACACAGAGCTCTGAGCTCCCATGGTGGAGGCCGTGTGAGTGATGACAGTGGAGGTCACGCTGGTTGTTGTGTAGAAACCAAACTTGTGGTAGGGTAGTGGATGCAGAAAGGGGACACCTGCAGACGCCAGCTGATTAGCATTACTGGTGAAGGCTACAGAAACAGGCGCATCATGGTAGGACTGATGTCCATGTGGCACGGCTGCAGATTCCACGCTGGATGTGTGGAACTCATTGCAGTCCTGACCCAGTCTGGTCTGGTCTGAATGAGTACTGTATGTAGACGGCTGAGGCAAAGTGTCAGATGAGAGATTAGACTGCAAACAAACAGTTTGTTTCACTGATATAACAAACATTAGTTCAAAGATTCCACAGACATGTAATAACATGAAACCAGAGCAGCAGTACCTGAGTCAGCTGGGTGTCCATAAGCAGCTGGGGGGTTGTTACCACAGGGGAGGGAATTGGAGCAAACGTAGTGCTGGATGAGCTCTCAAAATAACTACAGTCAGCAAAATCTGTCTGCTCAGCAGACGGGCCTCGAAAGTTCATGAAGATATCTGCAAAAAAAAAAAGACACAAACTCATAAAGACAACTGATTTAACATCTGGATCAAACAATAGCAATGCATTTATAGTTTATAGTTGTTTTTAATCCAAAACCAAGAGCCAGTGTAAACGTGAAGAGAAACAGCGCTCTCTGGTGGAAAACTTGAGTGTGACAATGTTCTTATTTAAAACTCCTGGACCTGCTTATGGCTTTTCTGCAGTTTTTCTCTAGTTCTTGAGCAGTTTGTAACTAGTTCCTCTGGTTCTTCAGACCTTCCAAATGTTATTTAAAGGTTTTTAAAGACCCTGGCTTCTTTTTTCAAAGCACAAAAAATGTCACTTGCTTCAGTTCGAACATCATTTTCTTCACATCTATCATGAACAAGAATCAACACCAGCGGAACATCTCAGCTGAATATACATGAATGAATCACATGGTGGAGGCACTAGGAAATGTGCCATAAAACAGAGAATTCAAGCAGAGAAATCTGACCACGCAGTCGGGTTGGTACATCTGATGGTGATGAGCAACACACTGATGGAGAGATGATTACCTGGTATTTCCATAAAATCCTCCAGGTTAGGCTGCAGTGGGGTCAAACCTGGCTGAATGATGTCAGCATTGCTGGTGTATGCTGAAAAGGAAACACAAACAATCTGTCATTAAGGAGGATTATTGGATGTTTAGGGAAGAGTAGAACTTTTCTTAAGTCATACGAAAGTTGAACATATTTTACTTGACAAATCAAAATTTCATTCACAAATAATCACATGACTTTGTTATTTAATTATAATTATCAGTAGAATGACCATTTTACAATAATGAAAAATAAATAAAAAGGCAGGTCAGTTAAACATGTTTAATGTGTAGGAAGACTGTTGGTGTCTATGAAACCACGAAGTGTTGTAGAATTATATCTGATATTATTTGCTGAAATATTTACAGACCTCAAAGGAAAAATTACCACCTCGTTTCTGCAAAGCCGAACGCGTGTATTTATTCAGTCAGCAGGAGTTAGAGATCCACTCTTTTCCAATTGGGGACCATGGTTTCAGATTTGGAGGTGCTAATCTAAATTCCAGCCGTTTCACATTCGACTGCAAACCTCTCCAGTAGCTGCTGGAAGTCCTAAATTGATGAGGCCAACAGGACCACATCATCTTCTAAGAAGATGTGAAATGGTTATTGTTGTTTTGTCGCCCTGTGAGGGGCTGGTGATCTGTTGGGGTGTTACCCCACATCTCAAACCAGTTTCCAGGGACTCTGAGTAGAAATAGGGGGACAGGAAATAGATGGATAAATGCATTAAAGGAAATTCTCTGAGAATCTCTTACAGGAACATCTGCAGGAGCAAGTTTTAATTTCTCATTTCTATTAAAATAGTATTACATATATAAATAGTTTGTCTTTTTGGGGGAAGTGCACGTTTGTAAATCAAACATTAAAACCAGCTGCTCTCGCCCATCAGAAGCTGCAGGTCCCATACGAGACCCCTTAGATGCACTTCCCCTCGAACCCTCTTCAGCCAACGTCAGTGCAGCTCCAGATGAAATTTTGATTTTTTGGTGTCTCCTGAGAGGTTGCAAGAAGGAATCCATGAAATCATCAGCTACATGCATCATTCTGTTACCAACTGCAGAAACTCAGAATGTGTTGTTCCATGTCTGGACGTGGGCCCCGCGAGGCTTATATCCCCGTTGGCCCTGGGTTCTCACCCTGGGTTCCATGTCTATCTGAAGCTCATACTGAGAAAACAACAGCATTTCTGTGTTGAGCTGTTCTCTGGATTCTTTTGACTGTGCTGACAGTTTCCCAGGATTCTCCAGGGACAACAAAATACTTAAAGGTCTCATGCAGGTTAAAGCTGATATACCTGGTTTCAAACTGTCTAGCTTAGACTGTCAACAAAGTCACAGAACTCTCAGCCCCTCCCATTGGGTAGAATTCCTAAGCCACGGTTTGGAAACACGCGTAGCCCCAGAAGACGACCGAGTACAAGACACTGGTCTGCAGTTCATTCAAGTACCGTAACATGGTGGAATCACCGGTAAGTGAAAACAATATAACAACAAACAACTGACATTAATTGTTACTTTGTCCTGAACCTGACGTGGAACCAGCCGGCGGCTGTTTCTCCTGCTGTCACATGGTAGAGCGGTGAACACTCCCAGCAGTGGTGTGCTGCAGTAATATGTCTCAGTTTATTAGGTGCACAGAAGCCAAATAAATGCAGAAGTCCGTATGTCTGGAGAGACTGTCCAATCATTCCTTTTGGACCGAACCATTTGAGTGGTTGATGTTTTTAGACAAATACGGGACAAACACTGAATTTTTTTTTTTTTCGTCTTTTTTTTTTTATCTTCAAAACATATTTTTCTCCATGCTGTGTTAAAATGTTTTTAATGGGCATGAAAAAAAAACATGTTAAGCTAATTTGTTATGCAAATTAAGTATAGCAGCTTTAACAAGATGTAGGACACAAAGTGTCAATACATACTTGCAGGATGCTCCATTTCTTTGCAGTTTTGAAACAATATCACCAGTCGTGTTACTAGTATGAATAAAATGTCCTGAAGCAGCACTTCATTAACCAGGACATGACTGCATGGACTCTATAACACGTCCACATGTCTGTCCACTGATTTACACAAGCATCACAATCTTTTGGTAATTACAGTTGTAAGTTATCATTAACGCGATGACCCTGAGCAAGAGTTATTCATTCTCTTTGTAATTTATGTTCCTATGAAGGAAACGTAGCCGCCTGATAATGAACACATGAATAAAAAACCCTTTAATGATTCTGTATTTTCAGAGACTTGAAGACTTCAGATTGTAGAATACTCACCGCTGTGTCGGTCACTGTTCCAGGCACATGGTTTCTGAGTCATGGTGAACAGCGTGTCGGAGATGTCGGACAGAAGGCAGTCCAGATCAAACATGTGGGCCTCCACTGGAGCAACTTCAGGGTGCTGGTAGCTCTGATGGGACTTTTTGTCCAGCTTGGACTGACAGATCTGTCCCTGCAACACATCAGCCAGTTACTCAAAACAATTACAGGATCTCCTGATCAGAGAGCTCCTCGTGAACACAACAGGAAAGGTTTCAGGTCAAAGGGATGATTTATCATATGAATGCATCTGTATCGTATTTGAAATGGGTGATTGTACAAAATTAGTAGCTGTAATTAGTCTTAAAAACAATAAACAATAAAACATCCATCCAACCAACTAGAAACCATAAATAAATAACAATTAGCCATTATTTTGTGTAAAACAAGTAAGAGGACTCACAGAGAAAGCAGCTTATCACCGACCCAGTTTCTCTAAACGAAGCACTTTGTTTCACTCCGATATTCTCTCGTCTTCACTGTCGATTGTCAATCTGAAGCTACTTTTATAGGGAAGCCCAGACTGAGCCGGAAACTGCTTTGATTACGTCTGAGCAAACGACATCCCCTCGTGTGTGTGTGTGTGTGTGGCCCATTATGAAAAAGCACTTTTTCATACATTGTTAAAAAAACACAAGCCCCTTACAGGTTATCATTATGTGGTTTCATTTTAACATCTCACCATTTCAAAAACAGTAGCAGCCTTTTGTCCCTGACCTAATTTTGGGAGTCACACACACGTGAATGTAAAAAGGAAGACCTGAGGCTTCAGACAGCAACACTCCACCACTGAACCTGAACATTTATTACTGCTGATTCCGTGTATTAACATTTCTAAAGGGTTTCCTGCAACGAGGTGGTGTTTCACTGACATGAGAAAAAAACTGAGCAGCGACCTAAAAAGTAAAATAATAATAAGAAAATGTAAAGAAGATGCAGATGAGTATAAATCTGAATTACAGCTGAACTAAATATGTAATTATAGTTGAAATATCATGATGTAGAAATGAATGTGCAAGAATGATGAATATCTGTGGAAATGTTTGTGTATCTGAGTCCTGAAAGTCAAAATAAAAACATGATTTTTGCTCCAGTGGGTCTCGTGTCTGAACAAAGTTGGTTTTACTCCTTTGTTTGTTTTTCTGAAAGTTCATCAGTGACCCGTGTGAACATCTCTGACTTGAACAAAGCGGTTTCATCACCACGTCACATTTAGGTAATACTTGGTTATTTTTAATCTCCTACCTGAGTTCACTCGTTACTTGATTCTGTTCTTAAACGGCATTTTTATTTGAAGGTTGACTGTTTTGTTTTTAAACTGGTTCCATGAAAATGCTTTTTTCTAAAAAGAAAAAGTTGATGGACTAAATGAAAAGAAACTTAAGATAAAATAATCTCATTCATAGACGATATGTGAAAACTTCACGACGATGAAATCTGAAGTGTTAAAACTTAGTAACATTTATCTGTGTGTGTGTGTGTGTGTGTGTTCTTGTTTTTCTGACCTCCTGAGGACCAGTTTCCTGACTTTTACTATCTTTCTGGGGTCCGAGGGTTCTTGTGGGGACCGAAGCCTGGTCCCCATGAGGGGGACTCCCCTTTTTAGGGTTAGGGGTTAGGTTTATAGGTATGGTGTGAATAGAGTTTTAGTTAGTCTTAGGGTTAGTTATAGATCAGTAATGGTTAAGGTTAGTAAAAGGGTTTGGGTTAGGTATAAATCTAGTTACTAAAATCAATGGAAGTCAATGGATGGTCCCCATAAGAATAACAAAACACACTTGTGGGTATGTGTGTGTGTGTGTGTGGGTGTGTGTGTGTGTGTGTGTGTGTGTGTGTGTGCATGTTTTTCTCTCTATCCTTCAGTGAGGACACTATTGCACCTTCATGACCTCTCAACCTTTGAACATTTGCACGATATCCCCCCCACAGTGTTTCCAAATGGTGAAGATTATTTTACACATCACATATCTGTCTCCCATTTAAATACTGCTGCACACTTTAAAAACATCATTCTCAATATAAGACATAAGTTTCAATATTTGATACTGATTACTGTTAGTACTAAAAAGATTTGCAGCTTCTTCCTTGACTATCATTTTACACTTAACATTTTATAGATTTGTTGCATGTATATATAACATTTTGTTAGGGTGGAGTTTGAATAAAACACTTGATTGCGAGCTTATTAATGTAATAATAATACAGGATGATTCTGCTGAATAGTAAACATGCTGCATTTAATTCTCTTTTAGTTTAAAGCTAATCAGTAAATACACTAAGAAGTTCGTTTTACATATTCAAGTTTTAGGAAACATTCAGTGCTTTAGCTGGTGTGAGCTAGTAAGAACTGAAAAACCTAAATAAAAAACAGCTGATTTTATTACAGTGTTTTTCTAGTTGCTGCATGTTATGCAGAAGTGTAGATAACACATGGCTTGGTGATCTTTGGCCTGTTATTTGCTGATATCTGCCCTTTAATGAGCCGCTCACAGCGTCAGCACACACACGTTACTGAACAGTTCTTAATTTTTAACTAAATAAAACACGAGCTTCAGATTCTTTCAGCAAATCTCACGTTGTTTCCCACCCAGAAACTCACAGCTGTACATTTACATGTCAACTCTATCTAATGTGATGCTTCTTTCGGGGGTCCCTGCAACTCCATTCTTCTTCTTCTCTTAAATATTTCCTTTTTGCATCCTGTGGCGTCACTGTCACACTCGCTGCCCCTCTGCCGCTCAGGTCTTACAAAGACCTGCTGAAAGTGGGTCAAATCTGAGAAAATGGCATGAAATTTTGAAGCTATTTCACATGAATAAAGATTAAAAAAATAAAAAAGCTCAAAGAAGAGTTTAGAGGGATTGTCGCTGCTAGTAATCAGTTTGTGTCCATTGCCTACAAACGTCGAGCTATGACGCACAGCTCCACTTGTTTTTGCACATGTTTATCTTTTTTTTCCCCCATTTTCTCTTTTCACCTCTAGTTAACTAAAAGATGTTCAAACCACACGTTCTTATGTTGACTGACTCCATTCAGATGGAAATAATGTTAGCAGGTCATCAGCCAACATAAAGTGGGGCAGGTCAATCGTCCAACTTTAGTCTCCAAAGGTCAAAATAATCCAGTTTACTTTACCTTGGTGTCTTTTCAAAGCTACGAGAGAAACGTTATAACAGGATGTGAGACAGATGTGTGAGTTCACGTACCTCTTGTAGCATTGACAGAATATCATCCTTCTTTTTCTGAAGCTGCAATAGAAAAAATAAATCAAGAAGCAAAATGAGGATTTGTGCCTCTTTCAAAAGTGAGTCCTTCAACCTCAAACATTTACAACAAAATTTATCAAATTAACGGTTTAGTTTTGTTCCTTTTTTTAACAAAATTTAAATTCATCACATTTTTTGTTTTAACTGAAAGAAGTTTAGTTATGGAACTAATTCAGCTTCCTGTCAGGGGACTCTGCTTTGCTTTGGTTCGATGTTTTGGTTGTCTAAGCAGCTTCGATATATTTAGCTGAATCTGGTCCGTCCATCACCATCCAGTGTGTTTCTGTCACATACTCAACAATATGCTCTTCTTTTGTTTTACAGATGTAGATGTATGCTTCAAACCAGGAGAAGCTCCAGCAGTTCTGCATCTGTTTCCACCTGCAGGTTCAGATGGATTTAAGTTTCATCTGTTTAAAAGATGCTGTTACAGAAATACTCTGGCTTTTTATTATAGTTTACTCATTGTCCATAAACAAGAGACTCAGGAGACTTTCAGTGACCCTCTGCAGGTCTTCTCCACCTGTATTTACCTGTAAATGAGGGTTCTTTATTAAATATTATGAGGTGGTTAGGTTTATCTGTCTGCGCAGCCTCATAATAAATCTCATAATTAAGGTATTTTTATGTGTCATAGTGATAATTTGGCTTTTTTTTATGTTTCTGTTAATGGGACATAATTCAGTTTCATTGAGACCTCGTTTGACCTCAGGTGGCAACAACTGTGTCCAAATACAAACAGAACACAGGTAACCAACTGTAAACCATTTACTTACAAAACCAATAAATAAATAATGAACTAAACAGCCACAGCAGTACATAAAACAACCTCAGAGTTCATTTCAGTTAAGTTATACGTCTTTCTGAGATGAAAACACTCAAATGAAAGCATGAGATATGATTTAGTTTAGTTGATAAAACATATTAGTTTGGAGGTTAGAAGAATAAATTCTCACTCTCTTCTTATAGTAAATCCTCCACTTGTGATACTCTTTGATCACCACTTCAATCCTTCTCTTCCAGTAGCTTCCTTCCAGTATGATCGCCTGTCGGAGCAACAACAGAGGAACAAAGTTTACACACTTCCTGCAAATAAAATATTAGCTCCACCTCAAAATGTCATTAAAAGACTCACTTCAGGTTTTCGATGTGCTTCTGCCTCTGAGCCTTCCAGCGGGGTAACAAACCCACAAACTGGGTTCTTCCTTTTCTCCACATCTGAACACAGAAGATCCAAATCAGCACATTTATAACAAGCTAAAAGAAATGGAGAACATGCTGCCATCAAAAATACATCATGTTTACGAATGATCAACCATCCCGTCCACAGCTAGAACCCTCTACAGTAGAACCATCCCATCCACAGCTAGAACCCTCTACAGTAGAACCATCCCATCCACAGCTAGAACCCTCTACAGTAGAACCATCCCGTCCACAGCTAGAACCCTCTACAGTAGAACCATCCCATCCACAGCTAGAACCCTCTACAGTAGAACCATCCCATCCACAGCTAGAACCCTCTACAGGAGATCCATCCCGTCCACAGCTAGAACCCTCTACAGTAGAACCATCCCATCCACAGCTAGAACCCTCTACAGTAGAACCATCCCATCCACAACTAGAACCCTCTACAGGAGATCCTTCCTGTCCACAGCTAGAACCCTCTACAGGAGATCCTTCCCGTCTACAGCTAGAACCCTCTACAGGAGATCCTTCCCGTCCACAGCTAGAACCCTCTACGGGAGATCCTTCCTGTCCACATCTAGAACCCTCTACAGGAGATCCTTCCTGTCCACAGCTAGAACCCTCTACAGGAGATCCTTCCCGTCCACAACTAGAACACTCTACAGGAGATCCAACCCGTCCACAGCTAGACTTCCTGTCCACAGCTAGGACCCTCTACAGGAGAACCTTCCTGTCTAAAACTAGAACCCTCTACAGGAGATCCTTCCTGTCCACAGCTAGAACCCTCTACAGGAGATCCTTCCTGTCTACAGCTAGAACCCTCTACAGGAGATCCTTCCCGTCCACAGCTAGAACCCTCTACAGGAGATCCTTCCCGTCTGCTAGAACCCTCTACAGGAGATCCTTCCCGTCTACAGCTAGAACCTTCTACAGGAGATCCTTCCTGTCTACAGCTAGAACCCTCTACAGGAGATCCTTCCTGTCTACAGCTAGAACCCTCTACAGGAGATCCTTCCTGTCCACAGCTAGAACCCTCTACAGGAGGTCCTTCCTGTCCACAGCTAGAACCCTCTACAGGAGATCCTTCCCGTCTACAGCTAGAACCCTCTACAGGAGATCCTTCCCGTCCACAGCTAGAACCCTCTACAGGAGATCCTTCCTGTCCACAGCTAGAACCCACTACAGGAGGTCCTTCCTGTCCACATCTAGAACCCTCTACAGGAGATCCTTCCTGTCCACAGCTAGAACCCACTACAGGAGATCCTTCCCGTCCACAGCTAGAACCCTCTACAGGAGATCCTTCCCGTCCACAACTAGAACCCTCTACAGGAGATCATTCCTGTCTACAGCTAGAACCCTCTACAGGAGATCCTTCCTGTCCACAGCTAGAACCCTCTACAGGAGGTCCTTCCTGTCCACATCTAGAACCCTCTACAGGAGATCCTTCCTGTCCACAGCTAGAACCCTCTACGGGAGATCCTTCCTGTCTGCTAGAACCCTCTACAGGAGATCCTTCCTGTCTACAGCTAGAACCCTCTACAGGAGATCCTTCCCGTCCACAGCTAGAACCCTCTACAGGAGATCCTTCCCATCTACAGCTAGAACCCTCTACAGTAGAACCATCCCATCCACAACTAGAACCCTCTACAGTAGAAGCATCCCATCCACAGCTAGAACCCTCTACAGTAGAACCATCCCATCCACAGCTAGAACCCTCTACAGTAGAACCATCCCATCCACAGCTAGAACCCTCTACAGTAGAACCATCCCATCCACAGCTAGAACCCTCTACAGGAGATCCTTCCTTTCCACAGCTAGAACCCTCTACAGTAGAACCATCCCATCCACAGCTAGAACCCTCTACAGGAGATCCTTCCTGTCCACAGCTAGAACCCTCTACAGGAGATCCTTCCTGTCCACAGCTAGAACCCTCTACAGGAGATCCTTCCTGTCTGCTAGAACCCTCTACAGGAGATCCTTCCTGTCCACAGCTAGAACCTTCTACAGGAGATCCTTCCTGTCTACAGCTAGAACCCTCTACAAGAGATACTTCCTGTCCACGGCTAGACCCCGCTACAGGAGATCCTTCCTGTCTCCAGCTAGAACCCTCTACAGTAGAACCATCCCATCCACAGCTAGAACCCTCTACAGTAGAACCATCCCATCCACAGCTAGAACCCTCTACAGTAGAACCATCCCATCCACAGCTAGAACCCTCTACAGGAGATCCTTCCGGTCCACAGCTAGAACCCTCTACAGGAGATCCTTCCTGTCTACAGCTAGAACCCTCTACAGGAGATCCTTCCTGTCCACAGCTAGAACCCTCTACAGGAGATCCTTCCTGTCTACTAGAACCCTCTACAGGAGATCCTTCCTGTCTGCTAGAACCCTCTACAGGAGATCCTTCCCGTCCACAACTAGAACCCTCTACAGGAGATCCTTCCTGTCTACAGCTAGAACCTTCTACAGGAGATCCTTCCTGTCTACAGCTAGAACCCTCTACAGGAGATCCTTCCTGTCTACAGCTAGAACCCTCTACAGGAGATCCTTCCCGTCCACAGCTAGAACCCTCTACAGGAGATCCTTCCCGTCCACAGCTAGAACCCTCTACAGGAGGTCCTTCCTGTCCACAGCTAGAACCCTCTACAGGAGATCCTTCCTGTCTGCTAGAACCCTCTACAGGAGATCCTTCCTGTCTGCTAGAACCCTCTACAGGAGGTCCTTCCTGCCTACAGCTAGAACCCTCTACAGGAGGTCCTTCCTGTCCACAGCTAGAACCCTCTACAGGAGGTCCTTCCTGTCCACATCTAGAACCCTCTACAGGAGATCCTTCCTGTCCACAGCTAGAACCCTCTACAGGAGATCCTTCCCGTCTACAGCTAGAACCCTCTACAGGAGATCCTTCCTGTCTACAGCTAGAACCCTCTACAGGAGATCCTTCCTGTCTACAGCTAGAACCCTCTACAGGAGATCCTTCCTGTCTGCTAGAACCCTCTACAGGAGGTCCTTCCTGTCCACAGCTAGAACCCTCTACAGGAGGTCCTTCCTGTCCACAGCTAGAACCCTCTACAGGAGATCCTTCCGTCTACAGCTAGAACCCTCTACAGGAGATCCTTCCCGTCTACATCTAGAACCCTCTACAGGAGATCCTTCCCGTCCACAGCTAGAACCCTCTACGGGAGATCCTTCCTGTCTGCTAGAACCCTCTACAGGAGGTCCGTCCTGTCCACAGCTAGAACCCTCTACAGGAGATCCTTCCTGTCCACAGCTAGAACCCTCTACAGGAGATCCTTCCTGTCTACAGCTAGAACCCTCTACAGGAGATCCTTCCTGTCCACATCTAGACACCTCTACAGGAGATCCTTCCCGTCCACAGCTAGAACCCTCTACAGGAGATCCTTCCCATCCACAGCTAGAACCCTCTACAGTAGAACCATCCCATCCACAGCTAGAACCCTCTACAGGAGATCCTTCCTGTCCACAGCTAGAACCCTCTACAGGAGATCCTTCCTGTCCACAGCTAGAACCCTCTACAGGAGATCCTTCCCGTCCACAACTAGAACCCTCTACAGGAGATCCTTCCTGTCTACAGTTAGAACCTTCTACAGGAGATCCTTCCTGTCTACAGCTAGAACCCTCTACAGGAGATCCTTCCTGTCTACAGCTAGAACCCTCTACGGGAGATCCTTCCCGTCCACAGCTAGAACCCTCTACGGGAGATCCTTCCCGTCCACAGCTAGAACCCTCTACGGGAGATCCTTCCTGTCTGCTAGAACCCTCTACAGGAGGTCCTTCCTGTCCACAGGCTAGAACCCTCTACAGGAGATCCTTCCTTTCCACAGCTAGAACCCTCTACAGGAGATCCTTCCTGTCCACAGCTAGAACCCTCTACAGGAGATCCTTCCTGTCTACTAGAACCCTCTACAGGAGGTCCTTCCTGTCCACAGCTAGAACCCTCTACAGGAGATCCATCCCGTCCACAGCTAGAACCCTCTACAGTAGAACCATCCCGTCCACAGCTAGAACCCTCTACAGTAGAACCATCCCATCCACAGCTAGAACCCTCTACAGGAGATACTTCCTGTCCACAGCTAGAACCCTCTACAGGAGATCCTTCCTGTCTACAGCTAGAACCCTCTACAGGAGATCCTTCCTGTCCACAGCTAGAACCCTCTACAGGGATCCTTCCCGTCCACAGCTAGAACCCTCTACGGGAGATCCTTCCTGTCTACAGCTAGAACCTTCTACAGGAGATCCTTCCTGTCTACAGCTAGAACCCTCTACAGGAGATCCTTCCTGTCTACAGCTAGAACCCTCTACAGGAGATCCTTCCTGTCTGCTAGAACCCTCTACAGGAGGTCCTTCCTGTCCACAGCTAGAACCCTCTACAGGAGATCCTTCCCGTCTACAGCTAGAACCCTCTACAGGAGATCCTTCCCGTCTACAGCTAGAACCCTCTACAGGAGATCCTTCCTGTCTGCTAGAACCCTCTACAGGAGATCCTTCCTGTCTGCTAGAACCCTCTACAGGAGGTCCTTCCTGTCCACAGCTAGAACCCTCTACAGGAGATCCTTCCCGTCCACAGCTAGACTTCCTGTCCACAGCTAGAACCCTCTAGAGGAGATCCTTCCTGTCTACATCTAGAACCCTCTACAGGAGATCCTTCCTGTCCACAGCTAGAACCCTCTACAGGAGATCCTTCCCGTCCACAGCTAGAACCCTCTACAGGAGGTCCTTCCTGTCTACAGCTAGAACCCTCTACAGGAGATCCTTCCTGTCTACAGCTAGAACCCTCTACAGGAGATCCTTCCAGTCCATTGCTAGAACCCTCTACAGGAGATCCTTCCTGTCTACAGCTAGAACCCTCTACAGGAGATCCTTCCTGTCCACAGCTAGAACCCTCTACAGGAGATCCTTCCTGTCTGCTAGAACCCTCTACAGGAGATCCTTCCTGTCTGCTAGAACCCTCTACAGGAGGTCCTTCCTGTCCACAGCTAGAACCCTCTACAGGAGATCCTTCCCGTCCACAGCTAGAACCCTCTACAGGAGATCCTTCCCGTCTACAGCTAGAACCCTCTACGGGAGATCCTTCCCGTCCACAGCTAGAACCCTCTACAGGAGATCCTTCCCGTCCACAGCTAGAACCCTCTACGGGAGATCCTTCCTGTCTGCTAGAACCCTCTACAGGAGATCCTTCCTGTCTGCTAGAACCCTCTACAGGAGATCTTTCCTGTCTGCTAGAACCCTCTACAGGAGGTCCTTCCTGTCCACAGCTAGAACCCTCTACAGGAGGTCCTTCCTGTCCACAGCTAGAACCCTCTACAGGAGATCCTTCCTGTCTACAGCTAGAACCCTCTACAGGAGATCCTTCCCGTCCACAGCTAGAACCCTCTACAGGAGATCCTTCCTGTCTACAGCTAGAACCCTCTACAGGAGATCCTTCCCGTCCACAGCTAGAACCCTCTACAGGAGATCCTTCCCGTCTACAGCTAGAACCCTCTACGGGAGATCCTTCCTGTCTGCTGGAACCCTCTACAGGAGATCCTTCCTGTCTGCTAGAACCCTCTACAGGAGATCCTTCCTGTCCACAGCTAGAACCCTCTACAGGAGATCCTTCCCGTCCACAGCTAGAACCCTCTACGGGAGATCCTTCCTGTCTGCTGGAACCCTCTACAGGAGATCCTTCCTGTCTGCTAGAACCCTCTACAGGAGATCCTTCCTGTCTGCTAGAACCCTCTACAGGAGGTCCTTCCTGTCTACAGCTAGAACCCTCTACAGGAGATCCTTCCTGTCTACAGCTAGAACCCTCTACAGGAGGTCCTTCCTGTCCACAGCTAGAACCCTCTACAGGAGGTCCTTCCTGTCCACAGCTAGAACCCTCGACAGGAGATCCTTCCCGTCTACAGCTAGAACCCTCTACAGGAGATCCTTCCCGTCCACAGCTAGAACCCTCTACAGGAGATCCTTCCTGTCTGCTAGAACCCTCTACAGGAGATCCTTCCTGTCCAGCTAGAACCCTCTACAGGAGATCCTTCCCGTCCACAGCTAGAACCCTCTACAGGAGATCCTTCCCGTCCACAGCTAGACTTCCTGTCCACAGCTAGAACCCTCTAGAGGAGATCCTTCCTGTCTACATCTAGAACCCTCTACAGGAGATCCTTCCTGTCCACAGCTAGAACCCTCTACAGGAGATCCTTCCCGTCCACAACTAGAACCCTCTACAGGAGATCCTTCCCGTCCACAGCTAGACTTCCTGTCCACAGCTAGAACCCTCTAGAGGAGATCCTTCCTGTCTACATCTAGAACCCACTACAGGAGATCCTTCCCGTCCACAACTAGAACCCTCTACAGGAGATCCTTCCTGTCCACAGCTAGAACCCACTACAGGAGATCCTTCCCGTCCACAGCTAGAACCCTCTACAGGAGATCCTTCCCGTCCACAACTAGAACCCTCTACAGGAGATCATTGTGATGTCACACTGATTTTGCTCATTATCATTTGAGACCACACCTGCAAAGTTAGTTCAGCTGTTCAGTAGCAAACATGGCAGACAGTCATTGTTGTTGTGCTACGCTCCAGTCGGACTTACACAATGCACATATTGCCAAATAATCCAGATTTGTGGGACAAATGGTTTCGATTTTTTTTGAAAGACTCTCAGAATTTATATTTAACTCAGCAGAGGGGTCTGAGGGGGGGGTCTGAAGTTCTGCACAGATTCCTGGTAAAATACTGCGGTCTTATCCCCAGACACCTCGTCTCACTTGTAATCTCCGTCCAGAGGGGCGCTGGTCTCAAAATTAAAGTTCCTTCTCTGCTGGTCCCGTTCAAGAATCTCCTGTAACCTGGTTTTATGCAGGATGTTATTAGGTATGTTACTCAGACAGTCGTGGTGCTGTAACGCAGCAGGGGAGGATACAGGAAGTCATGCTCTCATAAGCTAGCTGTTAGCCAATCAGAGTCCAGTGAATTAGAATAATTAATATTAATGAGTACAGGCCCGAATCTAGGTCAGTTTTCAAGCAGTCAGATTAGATTACTCTGAGCTTGAAAGTCTGAAAGTTTGTTTTTTCTGACATTTTTAAGATATAAAATATTTCAGATAACAAGTTAATACTTCAGAAATAACCAGAGTCATGACATTT
Source organism: Pachypanchax playfairii (assembly GCA_006937955.1). Classification (NCBI taxonomy): domain Eukaryota; kingdom Metazoa; phylum Chordata; class Actinopteri; order Cyprinodontiformes; family Aplocheilidae; genus Pachypanchax; species Pachypanchax playfairii. The sequence continues at coordinate 405,519 of SSNP01000020.1, read as the reverse complement.
GTGTGACAGGGCCCCTTTAAGATAGAACAAATCATTTTATTTTTCTATTCCATCTATACATTTTCTGATTCTTGTTGTATTTTCATGTATGGATTTTACCGTATTAACTGTCCAGGTGTGACCCCGCCCCTCACCCAGTAAGAGCTGGAGACAGGCACCAGCTTCCCCCTGACCCTGCAGGAATAACTGTCATCTGTCAGTCTCTTGCTTTGTTCTTGTATGAAACTAAAGAATTAGCTGCAGCTGTAACTAGATGGACAGACTCACACTGGATGAACCAAGCTCTCCATATCGCATTATTCAGACGGATCTTATCCCTCCAAAGCAACCGCAGACCCTTGAAAGACTTCCATTTGGGAGAAACAATCTTTCCACTGTGGAAGAAAAAAAGGAAAAAGTTCAAATAAATATGTGTATTTGGTGGTGGGGGGGCAGAAAAACAATGGAAAAGTAAAAGGAGTCTCAGTGCGTCTCTCCTGCTTGAAACCTGTCATGATTTTGATTAATAGCACCCAATCAGCTTATTCCTTGGTACACTAGCAGGATGTTTGCACTTTTTGCCAACATCTCATCGCCTGCTGAGTGCTGAAAAGAGGGCTCTTAATGTGTGGTGCTGCAGGTGTTGCTAGGAAGCCATGCGACCTATTCTCAACATGCTTTTAATGGAGTAAAATGGCTGTATGTCAATTACTGTAAACAGCAGAGATGTCATGTTACTCAAAAACACAAGAAGAAGAACCAGCAGAGGCTTAAAGAAAACCAAGCTGCACAGCTGTAAATTTAACACATGAAGACATCTGATTAGTAGATTAAGAACTCTGATTTTGTGGAACAGAAATGATTAAAAATAAAAGCAAATCTTAAAGCAAACATCGGGATTCCTTAAGGAAGACAGACAATGGGATAAAAGGGAGTTTTACAGAACTGAGACAGAAGTCTGGGGTCTTGTTTCATGACCTTCTCCCCTGTTTCCCTCAGTTACGCTCTAATCTTTCCATTCCTGCCAACTAGAATCAAAGTCCAGTTCAGAGAGAAGACTTTCCAAGCTGTTGTGTAAGAGACATCCAAGCACAACAAATATAGTTTAAGAGGAAATCTCTTGTAAAACTTCATTTTATAACAGATTTCTTTCATTACAAGCTCAAACACGTGGAACTACAAAGGAGTATCAATATGATTATCATAAAGAAGTTTATTTCTGTTTCTATTAGAACAACAGAATGCAACACGCACATTACGTGCACGTGAGCTCTGCTGATCAGAAGTGACAGAAACCCTCTTCAGATTTCCAAACACAGGTGAGTTTGTTGTGTCTCGTGACAGTAGGAACTTACCTGTAAGCCAGGGACATGCACTCAAACAGGCGGGTCAGAGTCGGGTCGATGCTCAGGCTTCCGGAGTGGTACCGGTACGTCTGGCACCACGTCCTGTTCACCGTGTCGAAGTCATATCTGAGCGAACCGCCGCTCTTCTTTCTGCGCGCTGCGGAGTCGCTGTGCGGCGAAGACACCATGAAGTGTCCGCTGTGGATGACCTGCGTGCGGGGGAAAGTACCGGCAGCGGGTCCGGGGCCCACCGGCCGGACTGGAGCCCCATCCTGCTCAGAGTCCGACTCCGAGGAGTCCTGCAGCTGGTTCCGTCCGGCCGAGCAGACGCTGTTTTCACTCGCCATGAAGCGCTGTCTGTCAGTTAGTGGCTTTCTGAACTTTCCCCTCAGCTGGCTGAACCCCCCCTTAACACGCGCGCGCACACACACGCCTTCCTCCCTGTGTTTTCTGATATCATTGGTGGGCCTGGCTTCAGTCATCTTATCACACATACAGAAGTTCCTTTCTATGTATGTTACCTGCACAGGTAGTAAACAGTGTCCGCTCAGTATTTGTTAGTTGAAACGAATTTTATTGGTTATAAATCTGATTCCTTCTGAACATGAAGTGCATCCAGATGTTCAGGTTCCAGTGAACATGTGGTAAATGGACCTGAGGCTGAAGGTCAGTCATGTGGACATGGTACCAGGACTCACTCCAAATAATGCTGCAGTGGGTTTGCAGAACACCAACAACAGGTTCTATCCAGATCAATCAAACATGGCTGCTTGGAGCAGACATGACTGAGTGCTGTAGCAGGTCCACACCTACAGAAGCTGCTCCTCAGGCACCAATCAGACACCTGATTCTCAGACCCCCCCCTTCAGGAGTGGGACAGCCTTTGGGATGTCCATTCCCTGGTTCAGGGTCTGTCTTTGGAGATTCTGGAGGGTGGACTCCTGGATTCTGGGATTTTAGTTTTCAGACTGCTTCTGGCTTTGAGGACTGATCCCTAGTTCAATGGGGTCTCCATCACCTGGTCCTACTGGGTTCACCGTGTGTCACCCACCTTCCACCCTCATCTTAATGCCCCTCCATCAGGTGTTGGTGTAGACACTGGGATCATTAGACCCAGAGCTGCTGGGTCCTTTAATGCTCAGGTGTTCACAGAGCTCCGCCCACACAAGCCATCACTGGCAACATCTACATGCACACAGACAGAAACACACACTAACTGACACATCAGCATGTGACCCATTTCCTGCACTCAGTTGGGTCTTTTGTTCTTGCCCCCCACAATATTATTATTAAGACCAGTAATGCTTCCTGTAACACACTGTGGCATTAATTCAGTTTATTTCAAATATCTTGTTTAAGTTACAGGAAAATAAGCCATATTTATAACAAAAACATGTTTTAATAACAACAGGCACTACTACCGACCGTCCCAGACACTGACACTAGTCATCACTTTCTTTGAGTGACATATTTATCATGCCCCTTCCATATTTACCATGTAGAACTCTGCAAAAACAACTTTTCTGTTTTTATTTACATTTGACAAAACCTTGGAGATCTTCCAGGAACTTGATGTACTCTTGATGCTCGATGGCAGTGCTCAGCTCCATGAGTTCATCAGCAAAGGTGTTGTCAATGCCGCGGTCTGCCAGGAAGTCCATCAGGTGGTCATACAGCGCCTGACAAAAACAAACAGCCTCGTTAACCTGCTGTCATGAACACTTCATCTTTTGATTTCCAGTTTCAGCTCTTACCCAGTCCAGAGAGTCTGTGTTGAGTGTGTAACTGGTCTCCTTCCAGTCCGAATCCCCCTCCGGCTGGAAACTGACCTCCCGAATAGAAAAGATGTCACTCTCCTCCTCACCCTCACCGTGACCCATCTACAACATGAAAATCCAGCAGAATTAATTAACTGAAACGCTCAATTCTTTGTGTCTCAGAGACAAAATTACACTTTCCATCTTTACCTCATCTTCAGGAAAATGGCAGTCAAACACAAGGGAATGTTTCGCTGCTTGTTTTGTTACTTCAACAACAAAGTTGGGTGTTGATACAAGCTCTGGCTGTAAAAGGAATCAACAATCAACTCAGATGTAAATGATTTGATCTGTAAGAGTTTTATGAAGGTGTTTTACAGGTGTACCTCCTCCTCTGCAGGTTTCTGTGGCTGACCCTGCTCCACCTCCTCTTCGAAGTTAGGAGGAATACTGTTGTTGATGTTAAATGTGACAGTAATTCTGAAAAACACATTGCATTGTAAACTCACTTTGTCTGCCATGATATCCAGGATCAATAAATAAGCGTGGCGTTCTTACTTGTCTCCAGAAACATGTTTTGTGAGTTTGGCCTCTGTGCCGTTCGTCTCCAGCTCCCATCCTCCTGACATCTTAGGGAGGGTTGTGTTTTTCAGGATCTTCTTCTCTTCTTTGATTTCATCAGACAGGAAATCACCAAATGCTTTGTCACCTGGTCAAAGCGTGTGACAGGTTAGATGAATACAGGGAGTGTGACATCCAGAGCCCACAGCACTGTGGATCAGTTTAACCGTTACTTCCTGTTTTAGACAAATCCACAGGAACTTAAGGTGAAAGTAACGAGGTCTGTACAACATGACAGCTGATTTAAAGAAAACAAAATAATGTTTGTGAAAACTTTCAATCTGCCAAACTGCATCCATCTCTGAAAATGTGTGACCGGTATACAATGTGCAACAGATGTTACAGTCCAGATGTGAGTTCCTTTATAAATAAAATGTCTTCAACGTCTATAAATGTGCTTTTATTCCAACAATCTAATTTTACAGCTCTTGGTTGAGTCCTGGCTGCTCAACTAGAGGATGCTGCGTGTGACCTGCACAGTAACAAGGTGATTATACAGGTCACGTGTCTCGTGCAGGTAGAATTTAATCATGCCTTCTTACTGCAGTTAGTCGTTTTAAAAGTAATTTCACCTTCTGTGTGCAGTCCTCCGCATCCACACGAGATCGACGGACTCAGCACTTTTGAGCTGAATAGTTTGGGTCGGTATCCTGATGAAGCTCCGTTCAGCATCCAGAGGGAGCGGGTGAACGGCCGAGTTGTGGCCGAGCCCGGAGCGCACAGCGTCGGGCAGCTGAGCGGCAGGACTCGCGAGGCAGACGGAACAGCTGAGAGTCGAACAGCCGCTCCCATCGCGCGGACCACTGACTTCAACATGACTGTGTAATTTAAAATAATATAAAGCAGAACCGAACCTGTCAGCTCCGGGTCAGACCTGCTTCTAGAAGTTACAGGAAACACGTGTGGAAGGACACATTGACCTCGCGTCACTACGGCCTGTGCACCGGAAGTACAAACAGATTACGTCAGCAACCTGAGGAAATACAAAACCCAGCAATATTTTATAACATATATCTTTATTGTTCCTTATTTTATTACCGCATTGTGTTTTTCTTATTTAACTCTTGTTGTACCTCCTATGAGTTTGTTCTGACACATTTGTTTTTTGATACTGTACATTCTGATATTGTATTTCTATTACTGTATTTTTTTATGTATTTTCCTCTCAATGTTATTGGTTTAACTTACCTGACCTTGAGAGAACGCACAAGGAATTCCTATGTACCTGCTATGTAACTGTCTCTGGTGCCTGTGCAAATAGTAATAAAATTCCATTCAATTATCTATCTATCTATCTATCTATCTATCTATCTATCTATCTATCTATCTATCTATCTATCTATCTATCTATCTATCTATCACAGCGCCCCCTGCAGTACTGCGTTTTATCATCGTCTGTCCCTTAAAAGAATAAAATCGAACCGGTTAAATATTTTACCTCTGTGAGGTAAAAGCGAGTGATAAAATAATGTGTTTGATGAAAGTTTTAGAATACTGAAGCAACTTGTTTTGATGTCACTTCTTCCAGAAAACAATAGTTTTCGCCAAAACATCTGAATATGTGTCTTTAGTTGTCAGAGTCTCTGACTGCTGCTGCTTCATGTACAACTAGTTTTTTTAGAAATACAAATATCTGTAAGAGGACAAATGTTGACATGTGGCAGATGTTAGAGACTTATTGTGACAGAATCCATCAGGAACTGCTCTTTGCTCTCACACATTTGTTTCCAGGTGAAAAGTTTTTTATTACAAATAATTACAATTGTGTTTTTTGTAAAACTAAGGCAAATAGAATAGTACATATTCAAGTACTTGCATTTATTCTTACAAACTACATGTAGATTATTTAAAGTAGGTCCAAATTATGGATTTTTCTTTACTTACAAACCATTCATGCAGGGTGGAGCGCCAAGAGATTATCTTAATTAAAAATAGTATATTAATTCTCTGCAGGAACTTCAAATGTATCTGGAGTATGTTTACTGGCTGAAAGTATTTATGTCGTGTTTTAGGTCAACAGTAAAAAGATTGTACAGTCCTGAGTGCAGAGTACAAAAGAAAATGGGAACGTCTGACTGTAAACAAAATGTAGTTTACATTCTACAGAGTACTGAAGACCTGAGTGATCAAATCATTCATGGTTATCTTCATGCACTGCATACATTAGCTGTCAGCATACGTGTGTGTGTGTGGGGGGGGTGGTCTGAGATAGAATCAGTGCAACTGGAGAGAGGAAGCATGCTCTCTCCTGACATGCATGTTACTTGTGGACTCCACAGTGTCCAATCAATTACATGCACAAGTGAACATGCCAAGTGTTGCATGTAGGCTGCATGCGCTGTCTGATACTGTTTTAGATTTGGCTTCACGATTCATTGTCTGTAAAAAATACAAACAACATTTTGACTCCTGACTGTTATCTGTGTTCCTGGAAACAGTTCTGTGTTGCTGAAATGCATGTTAATACATTGTAAAATAAATTCTTTCAACATAGTAACATGGTGGTAGAAGTTTCTCTCAGGCAAAAAACATCTAAAGGAAGTTAAAGTTGTGAAGCTCCTGTACGCAGTGTCACGTGCTCGACCCGTGTCAGCTGGGAGGTAGTGAAGTCTGGAGGTTTCCAACACTGAAAACATTTAGCTCTGATTTGAGATAAGAGTATCTAAAGAACACATTGTGCATCCTGTTAGCTCCTGATGGGGTGCAGTTTATGACCAAAGTACTGTGGGGCTGCATCCAGCAGCCAATCTGCATCCACCAAACACAGGTCCCTCATGTAGCAGCGGGAGGTGTGCAGCAACTCGTTGAAGACCACGTATGCTGGTTTAGATTGGAAAAGGACGGACGAGGGATGGATGGCAACAGGTTGGTGGGTGTCCAGAGCCAAGTAGCTGCCATCAGGCTGCAGCTCAGCAGCGTTGATGAACATCCCGTGAGCGAGGCAGCGGCGAACGCTCCCCGTGTCTGACCCACACGACTCCAGCTTCAGGTTCAGCTGTGAAAACCACAATAATCCGATTATAACTGAGGTCAAAGTATCTGCTGTGGTCAAGCAGCAATGAGATAAATATTTTCATCAGATCTGAATAAAGCAGCTAAACTCATCTTATCTCAGAGTAGTTCATCTAAATGTGCATGTGACATAAAAAAGTTTCTTCAGTGTTGCTTTGTCACATGCAGATGTTTGAGATCAAAAACATTTTAAAACTTGAAACCAGTAAATACAAAATGTAGTTTTCAAATGAGGATTTCATTTATTCTGAGTAAAATCTAACAAACTAAATCTTAAACGTAATAACTAGTTGTTTCACTCTGGACAGCAGCAGCTAACATCAAGACTTACTGCTAACAGTTAGCAAGTCTTAGCCACACTGGAGAGGTTCCAAACATGAGTGGTCTGTTTGAGGTCATGTCTGGACTTTGATGAGACCCTCTGAGATCTTTATTCAGATTTTTTAAAGCCATTCAGAGACAGACTTGCTTCAGATCTGCAGAACCTAAATATACCGTACACCATACGTCAGATCACAAACTGATGGCTGGACGTTTTCCTTCAGGATTTTCTAACAGAGAGCAGAATTCCTGGTTCCATCAATTACAGCCAGTCATCCAGGTTATGAAGCAGCCTCAGACCATCACACTCCCACCACCATGTTTGACTGTAAGTATGGTGTTTTTATACTAACACAGTTCTAGTTTTATTCCAGTAATTCTACTTTTGTCTCATCTCTTGGAGATCAATATATATTTTAGGTAAATGTGAGTCATGTCTTGGAACAAGTTTTACAAAGTTTCTGTTTCTTATTGTTGAATGATGAACTCTAACCTTAACTAAGGTAACTGAGGCCTGCAGGTCTTTAGATGCTGTTCTGGTTCTTCTGTGACCTCCTGAACATGTTGTCAATGAGCTCTTGGAGTAATTTTGGTCTGCAGGTCACTCCTTGAAGGTTCTCCACCAACATGTTCTCTATGTGTGAATAATGTCTCTCACTGTGGTTCACTGGAGTCCCAAAGCTTTAGAAGCATCTCTGTGACCCTTTCAGACTGACATCAGTCTCTTTGACACTCATCAGGTCTTGAATTGGAGGAAATTACTTTTTCCCACAGGGAAGGTTTGTTCGGATGGATTTTTCCTTCGATTCCTTCATTTGACTCCGTATATGTGTTTCGTGTTTCCTCTGCAGAACGTGTGTAAGTGATTTGTACATAATGATCTGACAGTATTAACAGAACTACCATGCTACTGGGAGGAAGCTGAGCTTCAGTCTGTGATGATACAGATGGAGGAGTTCAGACTCAGATCTTAAACCTTACAATCAGTAAACACCTTCAATATAAATATTACCCACAATTCCATTTTTGTCTGTTTGTTGGAGACTCATGAGTGAAGAAATCTTTTTTAAATCTGACCACATTTAGAATCTCAGAATTAGCTTTAATACTTGCTACTGATTGCAGCAGATGAAACCGATCCAACACGTTGAAATGGAAGAGGTTCGTACCTTGAGGCAGATTTCTCTGAGTTGTGCCTGAACTTCTTTCACCAGACTCATATTCCTGCTGTTGACAAAGTTTTCCCGACACCATTCCTTCAACAGACACACAACACAAACATTTAAAACAAGTTATCTGCAGTATGTCTGAGTTTTATTTAGGAACGGTTCCTTCATCACACCAACCTTGTTACCACTGACTTTCTTGAACGCTCTGTAAATGTTGAGCAGCGTCATGTGGTCTCCCTCACTGGATGTGAACTTCTTGCGTGCAGCCAGCACCTCGTCCCGCCGGGCTGGAGGGTTGTACAGAACACTGTCCACAGACAGCAGGGACACAATGTTCAGGATCTCCTCAGAACAGGAGTAATCTGGAGACAGCAGGATGGTCTGGAACAGAACAGCAAACAAGACAGTCAAGAGTTTTTTCTCTTATGTAACTTTATCTGACTCAAGCTGCACCGTGAGCTAGAAATGTTCACTTTGTTGTTTGTAGAAAAAAACCTGCAAAACAGATCAAAGCAGAAACAAGCTAATTCTACCTTGGCATATCTGGGCTCCAGAGGGAAGCTGGCCATCTTCTTCCCCAGAGAACTGAGGAGAACCCGTCCCTCCTTCTTCTCCACAGCTCCCAGCAGCTCCAAATGCTCCACAGCAGAGCAAACGGCCTCTGGGATAAACAAGACACACGGCTACAACACACCTGCTACATGACCAGAGGTAAACAGAGATGTATCTTACCTGGAGAGGGCTTGGACATGAAATCAAAATTCATCACATCAGGAATCCCCAGTGCCATGAGCTGCAGCATCACACCAGCTAGGTTACACCTGCAGAGGTCACATGGGAAAAAACAGCAGAAGACAAAGCTGTTGAGACCCTGCGACCTACATGGATCGAGCACAGAGAATCTGGATCTCACCTCTGGATCTCAGGTACAGTCATGGGGATGAGGTTGTCGAATTCCTGCTCGGTGTAGAGACGGTAACAGGATCCAGAGTCGTCCCTGCCAGCTCGGCCCGATCGCTGCCACGCCTGAGCCTTGGAGATCCGCTGTACAGCCAACACCTCCAAACCGCTGTCTGAAAGTCCCACCACACGAGAACAGATTAAAGAACGTAAACGCCCACATCTGTGTAAATAATCATGAGCGACAAACAGCAGTCAAATCACGAGTAAGGCTAAAGGTTAGGGTTTGTTTCTAAGCAGCAGCTTGAGATGCAGATCCAACAGCAGAACTAAAGAGTTAAAAGAAATCGAACATCTGGAAAGCAGAAAATAATTGACCTGCTACTTTCTTTTAAAAAACCAGATGTTTGGACACACCTGGATTGAAACGTTTGGCCTTCACCATTCCCGTGTCAATGACATATTTGATTCCAGGGATTGTGACTGATGTCTCAGCGATGTTGGTGGCGAGGATGACCTTCCTACAGCCCTAAACAATAAGAAATGGGACAAACATGAACAGATATAAGTAAATAATACAGTGAAGAGGAGCAGCTCAGTGTTTCCACACGCCGGGTTCCTGCATTCACCTTTGATGCTGGCTGGAAGACCCTGAGCTGCTGTGCTGGGGGCAGCGATGCATACAGAGGGATGACCACCATGGAGCCGCAGCCGTCGGGCAGATGCTTGGAGATGTCTCGGCACGTCCTCGCTAGAGCCTCGATCTCCTCCTGACCTGTCATGAACACTAAGATGTCATGGGACGATGGCGCTTCCTGTGCACAAGCAACCGAGACAGCATGTCAAAACGAATCAACACACTGCACGTGCAAAACTGAATCATCTGTTTGTTTTTGTCCTGCAGAAACCAGAGAATACCTGATGGATCTGGAAGACAGAAACAAGTGCAGCCTGCAGATAGTCTGACTGCGGCTGCTTGGTGTAGTAGATCTGAATGGGATGCTGTCTCCCCTCCAGGTACAACACAGGTGACTTGTTAAAGTACTCAGAGAACAAATCCACATCCATGGTGGCAGACATCACAATGACCTGAGCAGGTCAGAAAAACATGAAGAGGTTAAAGAAGAATTCTATAACACAGTGAAACACACTGGACCTGTCCTCCCACCTTCAGGGGAATCTTGTTTATCTCCCTGCGCCTGCGCTGAGCAGTCTTCACCACACCAAACAGCACATCTGTGTGCACAGTGCGCTCGTGAGCTTCATCCAGGACCACCACCGTGTAACGCAGCAGTAAGGGGTCTCCGATGGCCTCACGCAGGAGCATTCCATCCGTCATAAACTTCAGCTTCGTCTCAGAGGACGTCACATCCTCAAAACGAACCGCGTAGCCAACCTGAAATAGAAACATCAGACTTTACAAATAAACTGAACTTTCATGACGGGAATGTGACAGTTTCTGTTTAACGGGACGCGTCACACAGACACCACGGAGACGTGAGTACCAGCTTCCCCAGCTGAGTCCTCTTCTCTTCTGCCACCCTTCCAGCCAGCGAGATGGCAGCAACCCGACGAGGCTGGGTGATGGCGATCACACCCTGTCTCCCGATGCCGGATTCATACAGGTACTGAGGAATCTGAGTGGTCTTCCCAGAGCCGGTCTCACCTGAGGAACCACAAGGAGATGAAATCTATCAAGACAATCCATCTCTACAACACAGGAACTTGTTCTTTCACTTTAAAACATATTGTCCCAGAGGTATTTATAATAACACTGATATAAAATGACACGTGTCTCTGAAAGTGGCGCGTTGTTTTCACTGAACCATCTTACCGATAATAATCGCATTGTGAAGCTGCCTCAGCTGGTTCAGCAGCTCGGGTTTCGCCTGATAGATCGGAAGTTGTTTCCTCTGCACGTCAATTGGAGCGGTCACGCTGTTTCCCTTTCGAGGCAGCAACATTCCAGGTTTATTCTTCTCCAGGCGGAAAAACACGGACCCCGGCTTGAACCTTTTAGCCGGAGGAGGGTCGGGGTCGTGGGGCATGATCTACGGGAAGTGACCGTGAAGGGAAAACCTCCGTTGATTCTTCTGATGTCAAATAAAAAATATCAAAAGTTTGTTGGCGCTCACTCAGGCGAACGAGCGCCAATGCGGATGTTTTGCTGCATCTGCGAAAACGTAACCACGTGGTCAAATTCAGCGCACACTTTTGACGTCACAGACAAGGAACACGCCACTCCCCAAAATAAAATAAAATAAAATAAAATAAAATAAAATAAAATAAAATAAAATAAAATAAAATAAAATAAAATAAAATAAAATAAAATAAAATAAAATAAAATAACATTTTGTTTGACTATTTTTAAAGGTCTATTTTTTAAATAACGCCATAAAAAGGTAAAGTATTTGTTTTGTATGATTATAATCAGATTATATTATTTTATATACAGATAATAGTAATAATAACATGCAGATAATATTATATGCAATAATGCATATATACATTTAAAACATTCCTGTACTTTCAGCATCTGTTTTCATTCTTCACCACTGGAAAGAAAATATAAAGTTTTTTATTAATAGCCAGATTATAATGTATGTTTCCTCATCCTATACTGTAAACATGAATTGAATCATTTTAGTCTTGTTCATCAGAACAATTCTGAAGTCTGAATGTGAAAGTTTGGGAATCATCGCTGAGGGCTTCAGGTACGGTGGCTCTCTGTATTTAGCACTCAACTTCCACAGTGTATCAATCACCCCTTTGTATTTCTCATTATCTCCATGTTCCTTCTTATTAATTTTGCCATCACTCAAGATTTATAAAGTATAAAAGATAATCTGATGAACCATGGAATTACTTTGAGAGGGACTAACGACATAGGAAATGTTGATAGCTCATGACTTGGCTCATGAGCTATTTATTGAGTAAGAGAATCTGAGACTTTTTTAAAGAGCAATTGATTGGAGTCAAGCAGCAAAGATGGACTTGAATGAAGTTCTCCCAATAACAGGTAAAAAGTGCTTTAATAAGATACACACATAGTTGAAGTTTAGCTGAATACTGATTGGCTGAATGTGAATTTAAGCTGGAAAAATTGACAGATTTGATCAAAAAGGGGATGGAGTGTGTAAAATATTAAAAAACAAAAAATAAAAATCAAACTACAGCTGCATCAGACTTTCAGCCCACTATGCAGCAGATCTTTGTCCACAATTACTTGTTTCTTAGTAACACAGGAAATGAGCCAACAACAGCTCACCAACACAACTTAACCTAACATAACTCAGACACGACATCACTCAAGTCAACAACATCACACACATCCTCAAGACAAAAGCAGGCCCAAAAAGCTACAACATGCCGACAAGCATTCAATAATTCACAGACAGAAAAAACACAGAACCACGTTCACACTTTAACACCGTCTGAACGTCTGACAGCTATTGACTTTGTTCGTCTGTGATTCTCTCCTTTCTGGCGCCAAAATGACTTTCACATAATAATTACATTCTCTACTGACATGTGCTTATGATATTTGTTCTTACTAAGGTACAGACAGGAAAGAAGACAGAACCATGATGACTGATGACTCGATTTAAGTCGTACTGCTCACTTTTCTTTTTAAATCTTTTGTTTCTTTTATCATATTTGGCTTCTTAAATCTTTTTTAGCTACTTCCAAGACTTGTCCAGATTTAAGCTCCAGCATGTTCATGTATTCATCACTAGACAAAGTGGCTGCTTGGGCCCTCCAGGCAAGCAGGGCCCTCCAGGCAAGCAGGGCCCTCCAGGCAAGCAGGGGCCTCCAAGCAAGCAGGGCCCTCCATGCAAGCAGGGACCTCCAAGCAAGCAGGGGCCTCCAGGCCAGCAGGGACCTCCATGCAAGCAGGGACCTCCAAGCAAGCAGGGGCCTCCAAGCAAGCAGGGCCCTCCATGCAAGCAAGGACCTCCAGGCCAGCAGGGGCCTCCAAGCAAGCAGGGCCCTCCAGGCAAGCAGGGGCCTCCAAGCAAGCAGGGCCCTCCATGCAAGCAGGGCCCTCCAGGCAAGCAGGGACCTCCAGGCCAGCAGGGCCCTCCAGGCCAGCAGGGGCCTCAAAGCAAGCAGGGCCCTCCATGCAAGCAGGGGCCTCCAGGCCAGCAGGGCCCTCCAAGCAAGCAGGGCCCTCCAGGCCAGCAGGGGCCTCCAAGCAAGCAGGGGCCTCCAAGCAAGCAGGGGCCTCCAGGCCAGCAGGGGCCTCCAAGCAAGCAGGGGCCTCCAAGCAAGCAGGGGCCTCCAGGCCAGCAGGGGCCTCCAAGCAAGCAGGGGCCTCCAAGCAAGCAGGGGCCTCCAAGCAAGCAGGGGCCTCCAGGCCAGGGGACTTCCAATTTGGAATGTCACATAAAGCAAACTGACCAAAAAATGGTCCACAAATGTAAACAGACAAAACAAAAGCTGCATAATTTTAATAATGATAATTACATCCTTTCTGTCTGTCTGGGTCACATTTTACAAAGACTGTAAAAGTAGTTGTGAATTTCCATGTTTATATAAAGGCAACATTAAATATAACCCCTCCTCTCTGACTCTGAGGAAAATACTTTTTATCAAACTTACAGATTTTTTCAATGGTAGTTGGTGAAATAGGGTAATAAACTTTTTGGAGACTGCAGCTGTGGGAGACTTGAATTCCTAAAACAACAGACATCAAACTAAGACGTAAACATCTGCAGACAATACGACTAGAAGAAGGACCATCTACATACTGTAGTATTAGAACTGGAGCTGATGAAAGATGGTTGAAAACTCACCTGCTCCTGAAATCCAGAATAAGAAACTCCCTTCAGCATCGTTTGTTTCTGATACTCTGTTTAGTTAGGTTAGGTTTGTAGTGACTATCCTGTCCTACTTTTAGTCACCTTTTTGGGTGAGGGTGGAGACAATGACTCACTTCAAAACTATTGTCCAAGTGAAATGCCTTTGGGTTTGTGTTCCCATTTATTGAAGAGGTGAAGATTTTCAGCAGGTAATACAAAGTCCAGAGTGGTGGTTTATGGTCACAATTTATGTAAATAATGAAAATAACGGCAAACTTGTTATGTGATAAAACCAAATGAAGTGGTAAAAACCATGTGACCTCCCGTCACCCAAATCATCTTTATCATCTTTACCCTTAAATAGATTCTATAACCAGGGGTGCACATAAGTGGTCCGCACACACTGTCAAAATATAAAATGCACCAGATGAAAAGTTGCAACACACGTTTGCGTACTTAACATTGGTTTGGCTGAGCTGCGTGAATTTTTAGGTTAATCAGAGGCGGTTCATTGTCAAATAAATGAAGAATCCCGTTGACTTCTTTTGTTTGACTGATATGTTTCTCAGCCAGAGCGCCGAAGTTCCAGCTGATCAGCTGATGCTGCGTCTCTCTCTGTCTCCGTGTATCAGTTTGCCAGTGTGACGGATTTCCAGTCAGTCAGATCAGTGCAGCTGACTGCAGGATTCTGCATCGCGTCAAAACTGAAAAAATTTACTGAATAAGACAAATAGACCATCGTGGTACAGACGTGTAGAACTACCTTTTTGTGCTATAAAATACAGAAAACCACCTGTTTTAATCAACAGTATCAGTGTATTTGTCTGTGATCTGCGCCATTTTGAATGCGCGCAAAGCACTATGGGATATGCAGTCAATGCCCCATAACTGTCCAGTGTATCTTTTTATCTGACTGCATCACATTACAAACATCCTCATCATTTCAAAACAAAAAACAGTTACAGTAAATGACAGAAGCTCCAACAGCTGACTAATAAATTTCAACACCAAACTTTTAAATGTAGATTAAAGTGAACAATCAAACCTGTAAACAATCCAACCTGAACTCTGAAGGTTTTTTTACCAGTATTTTTATATTTTACTGGTTTCTCTTGATTTTTTCAACAATTAAAGGATTTTTATTGAAACAAATATAGAGCCAGGTAAAGTAAACAGACTGAATTTGAAGCTTGATGAAACCAAAAACAAAGGAGAGGAGCTCGGAAGAGACACAGCGAGACACATTTAAAAATGTGAGGACCAAGAAACAACCCTAGGTTCTCTTCTGAGAACCAGGCCAAAAATATTATGTGCACCCCTGTTTATAGTACCACCGGTGGTTGAGAGATGTAGGCCACAGTGCAATAAACTGAGATATACACAAAGCCTTAGGCCTTACCAATATAAACCTAAACCAAGTTAAAGTCTAAACCAAAAACAATATTGGCTCCTACAGGTTTATAAAACAATTTGCATTTTCCCCACATCTAGATCACAAATACTGTTTGTGTAATAGAATTTTATATCTGTTATTGAGAAAGATTATGTTAATGAGATAAATATTCTTACAGCCAAAAATAACAAAACAATGCCGTCCATTACCTCTGATTCAGACACGAATCCACATGCATCCTGACTGACATTTTCATGCAACATCTAAACTCATAATTCTGAACAACATTGTTTAAAGAGCAACTCACCCCCTCCAGATTATAAGCCCTGCCCACACTTCCTGTTTTGAAAAATGCCTCAAACGGAGGCATTGCCTGGAGGACAAACACATCGGGGGGGTGGTGGGCTGGGCTGTGATTGACATGTCACACCAACACAGGTGACGAGAGAGGGAACAGATGAAAAAGGAGGAAACTGCTTCCATGGACTAGTCGAGCGGACCTGATCCGTATCGTCTCAAGCTGCAGCAGCTTGGCGGTATAACATAGGGCTCATCTTTTAGTGGTATATTGTTGTTAGCCAAAGCTAAAGCTACATTTAGATTAACTCGATTAATACCATGTGACTCTGCCAACAGGTGCAGGTACTAATCGTCTTAGAGACGATGTCTGTAACGTAAAGATGGGAAACTATGTACTGCTTTCAGTCAATCACAAGTCTCAAATGCAGTAGCCACCTTTCATCCCTAAGAGGGTAGCACTAAGATGTTTTAGACCAAAAGGTGTAGAATAAACAAGTTTACACAAAAATGTTAAAAAAAATGGCGTGAAACTGAAAGATTACATTAAAGACCCACTAATACAGTTTATAAGCAGAAAAAAGCTGTTCTGGGTTTCAGTTACACTTTAAGTAAAGCATGAAAAGAAAAACCTCCAGTTTATATAATATCAAATGTATTAATATAACACTTAAATTAATCCTGCTATTTGACTTGACCATGAGGATTTCTCCTTGAGATTGCTCTGAACTCTGTTTGCTGCAGGTAAGATATTGTCAAGTCAAGTCAAGTTTATTTATAAAGAACATTTAAAAACAACCAAGGTTGACCAAAGTGCTGTACAGTGACAAGAAAAAACAGTAAAACAACATAAACAGAATAAAAGCTCTAAAATACATAAAACACTTCACTAATAAAACAGTCAAATTGTTAAAAGCCCATGAGAAGAGGTGGTTTTAAGAGCAGGTTTAAAAGTTCCTGAGCTTGTGGAGAATCTGATGTGAGGAGGTAAACTGTTCCCGCGTCTTTAGTTTTTAATCTGCACCTAGGAACTTCTAAAATCATCAGGTCTGCTGACCTCAAAGATCTCCTGGGCCGGTAGATGTTAAAAAGTTCTACCAGGTGAGGAGGTGCAGTATCGTTTAGATCCTTAAAAACAAGTAGTAAAATTTTAAATCAATCCTAAAAGCGACTGAGAGCCAGTGGAGAGAACAGAGAACTGGACTGATGTGGTCTCTCTTTATGGAACCAGTCAGCAGACGAGCAGCAGCGTTCTGTACCAGCTGGAGACGATGTAGAGAGGAACGATCTAAACCAACATACAGGGAGTTACAGTAGTCCAGCCGGGATGTAATAAAAACATGGACCACTCTTTCTAGATCGGTCCTGCACAGGTATGACTTGACTTTGGCTAAAATCTGTAAATGATAAAAAGATCCCTGAACTACGGAGCTGATTGGATATTTGATATTGACTTTTTAAAGCTACATGACCACTGACGCAACATGAAATTCTGTTTTACAAAAATATTTAATAGAAATGAGACAGTGAGAAAAACAAATAAATATATTTTCTTTTTTATAAATATGTTTCTTTTTGTCAGAATTCATCATATGAAATCTCAGGCACTCAACACAGATGTAAACATGTAGTCAGTATTTATTACAAGGCAAATATAAAGTATAAATGTCTTAAAAAGGTCTTTTATCCTAATGTGAGATTTGAAGTTTAAATGTTGTTTTCAGTTCTCTAAATTACTAATATTTGGAGATTTCACTCAAGAAAGAGAAACAGTTTTCTTTTGGGACCATTTTTTGGTAATATACATTTATTTCCACTGCTTCACATTTTGAATAATTGAGTTTACTTCCTCTGTGAAAGAAGATTAGAAATGCAAAGAAGCTCCCGGCTAAAGAATGTGAGTGAAATGAAGAGCAGGGTGAGATACCGCCTGCACCCCCCCCCCCACACACACACACACATACACACAAAATGAGGATAAAATATAAGAAGGCTTAACGTCTTGCAACTTGAGAGTAGGCAAAAACTGTATGTTTATGTTACCGTCTATCTCTGGCTTGCATGCAGGAAGAGCGCGTCAGTGGAAATGATAAGGTTTGATTGCTGTGAGTGAGGAGGAGGTCCAGTGTTTAATGTGACTGCGCCACAACTATTGAGTTATGTCAGCTTTAAAAAGTCATCGCTACATTCCTGAAAATGTTCTTTCATTATTTTATGCAGTTAACAAGGTGCAAAAAAAAGGCAAGAAAGACGAAGAGGCAGATGTTTGAATGCAGCTGGAGAGAGTGACATGTGCACAGAGTGGGAGGGAAAGAGAACACAAGCAGCACAGGAGGGAGGTAGTCCTCCACTCTAGGACTTCTCATGAAGCGTGTCAGGCAGAGGACTCGCTCAGTCAACGAGAAACAGAAGCAAAGACAGTCAAAAGAGGAAGAAGAGGATTCTTTTGGTGTTTTTTTATGCGACTGATGTGACAAAACAAGCCTGTCCCCTCTGTGGGTCAACAGGTGAAGGAAGATGAAGAGCCAAATCACTAACGCCCTCTCTGACTTCTTCTTTGAGTATGAAACCCCTCGCCAGGTTCTAGTGAAGAACAGGAGGGTGGGAGTGGTGTGCCGGCTGATCCAGCTCGGGGTCCTGGCTTACATCATTGGGTAGGATTCATTAACTTCTTCTTCTTTCTTTTGTTCTTTGTTTTTTCCAGTTTTAGTTTGATCTGGTGAAATTATTTCATTATTATCCTAAAAAACAACGATTCAACTTTAAGGCTGAAATCAAAGATAAATGTTTGTTCGACATCTGAAAGGTACCCGGGTGGGAAAGAGATTCTCACTGTGACTTGGTTCTGTTGACACAGCAAACAGGATGACTGGCAGCTGTGGCTAAAGATCACAAGATAACACAGTAGATATTTACTGGCTTTTACGTGCTGAAACAAAACCAGCTGAAATGTTCTGGAACTTACGTGTAATTGGACATACCTTCTACATGCTTGTCCTGACATGTTGGAGACTTATCTAGAAACTCCTATTGTTAAATCTACTTTCCGTATCAGGTGACAGTTATGACAGTTTATTTGAAATGATGCAATCTTTTTTTTCAGCACTGATGAGAGGGAGTTTAGTTTTTTGGAGTAGCTGAACCTGCAGGACTGAGTGTGATTAACATACTGAAGCATGTGCTTGCACAGATAAAGATCAAATATTATATAATTCACTACCAAATAAAAACAGAAATGTTATCTTCCTCTGATCACGTAGAAGAATTTAAGATCTGTTCCATCTAAAGGCAAGATTGCAGTGAATGATGCTGGTCTGATATGACCTGCAGCAGGATTCAGAATTAAACTAAAGTTTGAAAAACTTTGATGTGTTTTTTCAAGATTAAAATAAAAAGATGCTCTGATAAATAAAAATAACTGATATTATTGAGAAAACAGAGAAGCGTCTGGTCCTTTTCCATCAAAGTCTCCTGCATAACCATCTCTGGTCATTCCACCTCTGTCACCTGCCTCTTGCAGCCGTCAGGTCACACTAGGACTGGATGGTCACATCTAAGAGAGGAGATGTAATTAGAAAGCTGTCGAGTTTCTTCTCGGCAGATCGGAGCAGAAGTCAGTTTGCTCATTTCTCTCTCCGCTGCAGAGCGCTGAACCAGAGAACCGCTGGATGTCTTGTCAGGAATGTTCATGTTCAGATTAACCTTATGTTGACCTCAATATTTCATCAGAAAAGATGGGAAATTATGGCTGTTTCATGCATCACTTTGTAAAGATGTATGTGTTCAATAACTGTATAAGAAAAATCCCACATGTATAACTAAATCTGTCATTTATGCAAATCATAATTCTTATTTTTCTTAATTAACACTCTTTTATGTTAAACACAATGTCAGTCCACTGTACTTCAGCTTTTAATTGAATGTTTTTTGTACTAATCTCTGTGGTGCAGAACATTTAGAAGCAAAGCTCTCTGCACATCAATGAGTTTCCCATCGCTGCCTCAGTTTTCTGTCTCTGCAGAAGAAAGATCAGATTGTTTTAAACTCCCATTGTATTATTTCAGTGCTCATTCCTTTCATTGTTTCATTTATTAGTTCTTTTTATTTCTTTTCAATGCACATTGGGATTTATATTATTTGATATTTCCTGTCTCTGTTGATAGAAATTCCAGTTTTAATGCATAACTTATCTCCCTGTGCACTTTGACAGATGTTTTTCTTTCTGTGATGTTGTTCCGTCTCAAGGATGATATAATGAAAACTTGCTGCCCTGTGGGTTTTTTTCCAGAAGATAATCAGTTCTCACACCCTACATAAAACCACCATGCATGTTATCTCCTTCAGTGCTGACCAGCTGTTGCCTGAACGTCCTGATGATATAAAGCATTGTAGTGAGACGCGTCACACTGACAGAAAACCTAAACATGATGGGAATCATGTATAATAAAACTCTGGCATTAACTTTACAAACTTTTAACAGATTTCATTGGCACAATTCTTGGATGTCAGAACAAGTTTTGGGTCATCACATTCAAGTACATGTTATAGATTCACTTCTGTTGGCCTAATGCTTAAAGCCTAGTGACAGTAAGAAAGTACAGCTTCTTTCAACTGCAGGGTTTTATTTATGGGAACATAATAAAAATGACCTGGTTATTCAAATCTTACCTCACGTTCACAGAAACAGACATCAGACATTATTCCAAAAGTCTTCTGGTTCATTCAGAGGGTAAGTTGCTAGCCTAAGTGATGCTAACATCATACAGAAAAAAGGAGCTGCAGCCCTTGTAAATTCATGCCCTTGCATGTTTTGTTTAGTTCTTTTCAAGCTGCATTTCCATGAACCTCTTAGATGAGTTACTGCATTCAGATTCAACATGGGATCATATTTCCTATGAAAGAGTAAAATGTCTTGGTTTCAACATCAGATTTGTTGTTTGTATTCTGTTGGGAACACATTGTAAATCACTGGTTCAGTTTTTATTTATAGTTTACACAGCGTTCCTGCGTTTTAGAATCTGGTTTTAGAACCTGATTAAAACCAGATCAAGTCCTGATAAAACTCTTCCTTTTTATTGAAACTGACTGTATTAAATCATCATGCTATCAGATGTTAAACTGGATGCAGCAGGAAGAAGGTCCGAATGTTGAGTTCTGGGTCTGTTCTACCTCCAAAGACCCCGACTAGCAACTACAGTAGAAAAGTCCCATAAAGGTTCAAACTCTTTGTCCCACCTTAGGGTACAAGCACAGAACTTTAAGGATTGTTCCAATATCTCATGGTGAAGCTTTTCTGGCATCTGGTTATCTGAGTATCACATTTTATATCATTAAAATAATCAGACTTTTATAATGAAAAGTACAATTTTAAATCTAACTGGTGTTTGAAGTATTTCCTGTTGAAATGGAAGTAGTGGAGGAGGACAGTTAGCTTCACGTGGACTCATTTAGACCTCTTCAGGATCTTTTAAGTAAACATGAGCTCTTTTTCCATCACTGTGACTTTACTTTCTCACTCACTTGCTTTCACTTTCTGATCGACTCTCATGTTTCTTTTCAGCACAAATTGTAGCTGGTAGAAGTTTGTATTGTGAGATACTGTTTCTCAGATCTGTCCTTTATGTGGGGACAAAGGACAAGTTGACCCACAGTTAGATACGTCCCTGTTAGACAGACTGCTGGCTGTGTAGAACGTCACGCTTGTACAAGTGTCCTTCCTCTAGGGTTGGAGCCGAGATGGAGAGGGAGTAAGGTGCTGACACAACTCACAAGATGCGCTCTGTGTTTTAAACAGGTGGGTGTTCATCTATGAAAAAGGTTACCAGTCCACAGACACAGCAGTGAGCTCCGTGTCCACCAAAATGAAAGGGGTGGGCTACACCAATGTGAGTGGAAGGGTGACGGTCTGGGATGTGGCCGACTACGTCTTCCCTTCTCAGGTCAGTGGCTGGTTGGCTGAAGCTCTTCACACCTGCTTGATTTGACAACGATTTCTTTATAAACAGGAACAAGTTAGTGATGATTGTTAGTTTGATTGTAAGTGTGAACATGGATGAAGCCTTAACCACATAGTTACTGTCTAAACCAGTTCAATCCCCAAACTGTTCAGATTAGAATAAACCACAGGCCTGATTGATTTCATGGTAAATTCATACAAACAACACATCAGAAGAGATGCTGAAAGACCTTCCAGGTGTAAAGATAAGATAAGAATAAGATAAGAAATCCTTTATTTGTCCCACAATGGGGAAATTCCGGTGTTGCAACACTCATTATAGGACAGAACACAGAAGGTTTAAAAAATAAATAAAGATGTGCATGCATTAAAAATTATATACAATATGGATACAAATATAAGTGTCCATTTTGTGTATTGCACATGTGATTATTGCAGGTTAGAAATGTTCATTGCAAAGTCTAACAGCAGCAGGAAAGAAAGATCTGCGAAACCTCTCCTTCACACAGCGAGGGTGGATCAGTCTCTCACTGAGGCTGCTCTCTAGAGCTGACAGAGTCTCCTGCAGGGGGTGGGACTCATGGTCCAGCATTGACCTGAGTTTGGCCAGGACCCTCCTGTCCCCCACCTCCCGAACCGAGTCCAGAGGACAGCTCAGGACTGAGCTGGATTTTCTGATGATCTTGTCCAGCTTAAAACTTGATCTGTATAATAATCTGAGTCTGTCAACATGAATGTGTCTCTGAAGGTTATTGCGTGTGAAACTTCAGTAAACAATCTACCAAAAAGGATTCTGTGGTTAAAGATGTTTGTTTGTCAGAAACGTAGCGCAGCCTTATCTGCAGGTAAGAAATAACACAATGAAGGGCGTCACATTTGCTTAAACTTGTGGGTGTGGACTGTTAGCTCACATGCATGAAAGATTCAACCAACATGATGAAAAGGTTAAATTTTCCCATTCAAGCTTTGATCAAGTAGAAATCAACTCCTAG
The DNA here is from genome assembly GCA_006937955.1 of Pachypanchax playfairii. Taxonomy (NCBI): domain Eukaryota; kingdom Metazoa; phylum Chordata; class Actinopteri; order Cyprinodontiformes; family Aplocheilidae; genus Pachypanchax; species Pachypanchax playfairii. The sequence goes on along the minus strand of SSNP01000020.1, from coordinate 382,974 downwards.
CATGATGCTAAAGTTCAGCTTGTAGAGGGAAAGTTCTCTGTGATCGAGTTAATGGAAACTCATTCATCCTATATCTTTTAATAAACTCCAGAGTAACATTTCCAACAATATCTGAGTAAATAGTAACCAAAAATAAGCAAAAATGTGTTTAAACAATTAATATTAAGACAGAGTACCAGAAAAAACATCTCACTACCTACTACTTTTTTTTATTAATTTAGCTCTAAAACCTGATCTGAGTTCCTGAATTGCTCTTGTTATTGAAGGTTCATAATGTTTGACAGTTTTGTCTTTGTAACTTCAACATGTGTTGTAACAACCTCTGTGTTGGTTATTAAGTGGTTTCATAACAAAAATACATGAGAAAACATAATTCTAACATTTCTTTTTCACTCTAAAACTTCAGGGAGATTCTTCGTTTGTAGTGATGACGAACTACATCATTACTGAGGGTCAGGAAATGGGACAGTGTGCAGAGGTATGTGAAGACCTTTCTCTCTCTTCATCTGACTTATTGCCATAAATAGTAACATAAAACAGAAATTGTGTGTCATTCCCAGACTGCATCTGTAACACACAGCTGTTTAGCTGCTCTGTAGCAGAAAAGGCTTTTTAGACTTAATTGACTCAATATGGCAGCAGTTTGTGTCTGCTGCTACACGCTACTGAAGGGAATTTGAAACTTAGTTCCCACATTTTTTACAAATGTTTATGCATCGTTAGAATAGTTTCTTCACATCCCAGCTGAATACAAACTGACCCTGTTCTCTGTTTTCTAACAGCATCCAAGTGAAAGCAAGTGCAACTCAAACGCTGACTGTAAAGGAGGGAATTATAAACGTACGGGACATGGTAAATCCTGACGGCATGACAGTGTGTGACCTCACTGCATAACCGTCTGTGTCAAACTCACATCAGTCTCAATCTTTAGCTTCCTACTAACCAGGTTGTTCTGCAGAAAGGTTTCAACATCCTAGTAGTTCTTTGAATGAACTCAGTTTGGAGAAATACAGATTAATTCTAACCAGACCGATGAGTTAACAGCTTATCCAAACCGGATTACTGCTGTATTAAAATAACTTCAATCCAAAAATATCAGTGTTATAAATCTTTACACTGCAGTTAATTTCACATTACATGGTTATTCTGGCAGAAAAATCATGTCCCTGCTGAAAGTGCCTCAAGCTGTTTCAGACATTACTTTTATCACAAATCTCTGCTGCAAAGAACTTTTGGAAAACAACCAACACTGACGTTAACTTGAAGGTTTAGAAAATGGACTTTGAGACAAAATTTTAGGCTGTTGTTGTTTCAGGACAGCAGCAATTAATATGAGTGTTTTAATAACGTTAATCCTTCCTTAGATTATACTGGAGTCTAGAAGTATCACTAATGCTATTTTAACCTTATTATCATTACAGTAACATTACAGAATCAATATGTCATCTAAAGGTTCAACTTTTCAAAATAAAAAATATTCACACACAGCAGGATTTTTAACACTGCTGTAATTATTTTTGATATCGCCACCTGATCGCTTCACTAATCCACTTTGGTTTTGGATTTACTCAGACTAGTTTGTCATTCTGGTCAGAACTAATCTTTGTTTCTCCAAACGGAGGTAACCTGGCTCTGTGTGGCCCCACATGTCCAGTCGGTGCTACACAATGATCTGGAACCGTCTATAAAAGGGACGGGACATCAGATATAATATTTAAGCTGATTGGAGGACACGTCCTCAAGTGTCCACCTACTATGATTTGTCTTTAGCCAATCACAGTAAATCAAGATCTTGTAAATCCAGTCAGGAGTAAAACAAACACATTGTTAAGAAATAAACAAAGTTCTTAACTTTGATCATTTTACAACCAAGAAATCGTCTCTAGTCCGAAAACAGATTCAATAGCTGCTTTTATGTGTACATCCACCAGCAGCCATGTTTGTTTTACTTTACCTGCCAATCATACCTGAACACCCGCCCCAAAGCACAATGCTAACACATGATTGGTCCGAACCACCAGTGGAGTCAGACGGTTTAGTTGGAAAGGTACAAGATGGATTTTCGTGAGTTTGGAAAACTCCAAATATTGTGAGAATCCATCTGCAGCTCAAGGTTAAAACTGAGATCCTTCAAAGAGAAACCTGCAACACATACTTCAGTTTGTCTGCAACCTTTCCACAGAACCTCACATCAAAGAATCTTAACTGTCTCTTGAGACCAGTCATCTTAGTCAGTCATGAGCTGAGTGCAGCCGGGTGTCATGTCACTTCTGACATTGTGTATTTGTAAAACGGGTTGTGGCTTTTGAGAACTCCTACACACAGATCAACTCATCTGCACTAATGTAAACATTCTGATGTAAATCATGGATTGCTCTTGGCTAGCACAAAGAGAAAATAAAGGCTTTAAAATCAACAATTTATGTAAGTCTAGACAACCAAATATTTGGTATAAATGTTTAGATTATGGCTTATTGATCCCTGAAGCAAGAAAGTAAAACCCAACCTTAAGCAAGCAGACACCACGTACCATCTGTATCTGAGCAGCCATCAGAACATCTCCTGCTTTGAGCTGACACATTTTAAACCAAACCAAAACGCAGATGAGTTACATAAATATGTTGTCTTTCATCTGTCCCAGACGTCCTTTCTGGGTTGACCGTGTTTCAGTAGGAGCAAACCCGTCAAATTCACCTTGAGGTGTAAGTGTTCCTTCAGAGGTGACAAGCTGCCTCTGTGCTTGGTAAAGGGAAGGATGTAGGATGTCTCTGTGGCAGAGAGTGGGGGGGGGGTTGCTTCACGCTTGCTCACTGCTGTTGATGCTGATGAAAATCAAATCATGTCCACACCCTCTGTTTGACTCTGCATGTTGTACTTTTACTTCATGCTCATTTCAGTTAAAAGTTTTATTTTTGTCTCCTTTTTAAGGACACATGACGGGCGTCTGTCTGAACACCACAAACACCTGTGAGGTGTTTGCTTGGTGTCCAGTTGAGGATGATCACTTCATACCAGAGTAAGCAGACTCTCATAGATAGAAACACACTGATGTCACCTCCAGCTTCCAAGTAAGGATAGACCGATGTATCGTTCATCCGATGTATCGTTCAGCAGATGTATCGTTCAGCCGATGTATCGTTCATCCAATGTATCGTTCAGCCGATGTATCGTTCATCCAATGTATCGTTCAGCCGATGTATCGTTCAGCCGATGTATCGTTAAGCCGATGTATCGTTAAGCCGATGTATCGTTAAGCCAATGTATCGTTCAGCCGATGTATCGTTCAGCCGATGTATCGTTAAGCCGATGTATCGTTCAGCCGATGTATCGTTCAGCCGATGTATCGTTAAGCCGATGTATCGTTCAGCCAATGTATCGTTCAGCCGATGTATCGTTCAGCCGATGTATCGTTCAGCCGATGTATCGTTCAGCCGATGTATCGTTAAGCCAATGTATCGTTCAGCCGATGTATCGTTCAGCCGATATATCGGCCCAATATTTGTCCCATTTCTACATATCGCCATTGGCCAATAAATCTTAGAGCCGATACAGTTCAGTCATGTTTTTATGATCCTGGTGCGAAGAAAATATATGTTTCATTTAAAGTTACAAATGTTACAAATTATTTGCACAAACAGATTTAAGATTTAAATGTTGCTGGAGTGTTTTTGCAGGTTGCTGTTGTGTTTAAATCATTATATTTATTTAGTTTTTATATAGTTTTAGTATTTTTCTGTAGAATTTTAATTTATTTTCTAAAGTTCTATTTATTTTATCTAAATTTATATTTATGTTCCTGAAAATCCTAAAGAAAAAGTTTAAAGTTTTTCAGTTGAATGTGACCTTTTTTTTAAATTTTTAATTCATTTTATTTATTATTGGTTAATTTGTTTTGTTTAACTTTGGTTAGACGTTTGATTGTAATTATGTTCAGCACATAAAATTAAGATTGAAAATTTGGTTAAATTAGTGTAACATATTAGCATGCTAACGAATAGAAAACGCAGAGATATAGGCTGAAAATATTAGCAGCACATATCGACCATCGGCTTACTATGAGCTCCAAATATCAGCATTAGAAAAACTCAACTTCCAAACGTGCCAGCCTTGTGACCATCTTGTCTCCAGGCTCATGTGATCACACGTATGACATGTCAAACAGACCGGATCCGTCACCAGAGATGAACTAACATGGTTCTGTTGTGTTTTGAGTTAACATTAAAGGAATTCCCCACAAAACCAAATCCCTCATTATAATCCAGTGTTAAACCATCTCCATAAATCATTAAGATTCCCTCTTTTTGACGAGTTACTGTGTGAACACACTTTGACCTGCAGATGTCTTACAACTTCCATCTGGTCTCTAGACATTGGTCCATTACATAGAATGAGCTCATTTTGAATTTGGTGATGATTCCCATTGTGAAGCATCCTGTCTTCTTCTAACATCTGTCTGTAAACATCTGGGAAAGGAGGAGACCAGCTGCTGGAGATTTAGGAGATGAACGTTGTCCCGTTCTATCTGATGCAGGATTCTAGTTGGGGTTGTACAAGCAAACACAACTAACCAGCAGTAGCAGTCAGCTGTAGCAACTTTATAAAGAATTCCAAAACATTTATTTCAAATAAATTTGTCATGTGAATTTTACTGGATTTATAAAATAAAGTATGAATCTTTTGTTTGGAGTTATTTGGAGACAGCAGCAATCTGCAGGAACGCACATCAAAACATCTGAGTCCTCACTTTAATAATAAAAAAAATGGTCATGAAATTTTTTTTTTTTTCTATGGAGAAGTTTAACTAATAACGACTCATAAAACAGCATTAAAACATTATTTAATTCTTTTCTTTTCTGTTTTTCACTCCAGTCCGGCTCTCTTGGTGTCTGCAGAAAACTACACACTCTTCATCAAAAATTCCATAACCTTCCCGTTATTTGGCGTCACAAGGTGATGGATCTCAAGCACAACATCAGCAAGAATCCAAATATGTAAAACAGGCCTCATGCTGAAATCTGCCCTTAACTTACATAAATGGAGACTTTTAAAGTAACCAGTCTGAAGTTCTGTGTTTTCTAATGTGTTTTCAGGAGTAACCTGGTGGAAGGTATTGATTCTGACTACATTAAAAAGTGCCAGTATCATCCAAAGACTGCTCCACTCTGTCCTATATTCAGACTGGGAGACATAGTCGAACTGTCTGGCTTTGACTTTCAAACAATAGCTTGTAAGGTACGTTTGCACCTTTATATGGGACTTACTCTGAGTTATTTACGTATGAAGGAACAGATTGACATCCTGTTTAATCGTAAGTTGTCTTTGTGTTTCTTTTGTTGCGTTGGTGACTTTAATGTTGTGCATTTGTTTCCTGGCAGGGAGGAGCCATCGGTATTGTGGTTGACTGGACGTGTAACCTTGATGTGCATGTGAAACACTGTAAACCAGAGTACAGCTTTCATGGTCTCTATGGAAACGCCAAGGAGAAGGACACAAACAAAGCATCAATAGGCTACAACTTCAGGTGAGTCAATTAGACTTTTAAAATTCAGCAGAACAGAAAAGATTTCAGATGTTCTAGAATCTTTTCATCCTTACATCTGTATGACATCACACTCCCTGATGTGTTTTAAAATCATATTTTTGTAATTCTTTGTCTCAGGAACTGATTCATACATAAAGAGTATCTTCAGATTTGAATGATGAGGCAGGAGACTTTAGTCCAGAGTGTTCAAAGGAGTGAGTCCTCTATTGAAAGACAGACTCAAACAGGTTCCAGGTTCACTCTGTTCTTGGTTCTGGTTCTGTGTGTTCTTGTTTTCTCTGGATGTGGTCATTTATTCTGGGCTTTGTTCCGTAACCCTTGAAGGACCTTCTCACTAGAAGAACTATGAAGGCAAACAGAAGAAGTTCTGTTAGAAGATTTCCCGTGGGTTCTGAGCTCAGTGATATTTTTGTGTGTAAAGAACAAAAAGAAAAAAAAAGAATCAAATGTTTTGGCTTTATTTGATATTTCTGCAAAAAGACAAGTTTACAGAGAAAATCTGAGGGATTAGAGCCTCATGCGTTTGTAATCTGCAGCGATGTGCTGACATGGAGTTTGGAGCGCTGAACAGCTTTTCAAATCACTTGTGGCTTCATGCTTTTTAAACGTCTTCCTCATATCTGTGAACTAGTTTCAACATGTGATACAATTTCATGAAAAAAACAGGAAACGTGACTCAGAGAGATTCAACATGAGTTTGTATCTGATTGATGATGATATTAATGTGCTTCAGTGAAGCAGACCTGTAGAAGACATGTAGAAGACCTGCAGACGACCTGTAGAAGACCTGTAGAAGACCTGCAGAAGACCTGTAGAAGACCTGCAGAAGACCTGCAGAAGACCTGTAGAAGACCTGTAGAAGACCTGCAGAAGACCTGTAGAAGACATGTAGAAGACCTGCAGAAGACCTGTAGAAGACATGTAGAAGACATGCAGAATATCTGTAGAAGACATGTAGAAGACCTGTAGAAGACATGTAGAAGACCTGCAGAAGATCTGTAGAAGATCTGTAGAAGACATGCAGAATATCTGTAGAAGACATGTAGAAGACCTGTAGAAGACATGTAGAAGACAAGCAGAATATCTGTAGAAGACATGTAGAAGATCTGTAGAAGATCTGTAGAAGACCTGCAGAAGATCTGTAGAAGACATGTAGAAGACATGCAGAAGATCTGTAGAAGACCTGCAGAAGACCTGCAGAAGACCTGCAGAAGACATGCAGAATATCTGTAGAAGACATGTAGAAGACCTGCAGAAGACCTGTAGAAGACATGTAGAAGACCTGCAGACGACCTGTAGAAGACCTGTAGAAGACCTGCAGAAGACCTGTAGAAGACCTGCAGAAGACCTGCAGAAGACCTGTAGAAGACCTGTAGAAGACCTGCAGAAGACCTGTAGAAGACCTGCAGAAGACCTGCAGAAGACATGTAGAAGACATGCAGAAGACCTGCAGAAGACCTGTAGAAGACATGTAGAAGACATGTAGAAGACCTGCAGACGACCTGTAGAAGACCTGTAGAAGACCTGCAGAAGACCTGTAGAAGACCTGTAGAAGACATGTAGAAGACCTGCAGACGACCTGTAGAAGACCTGTAGAAGACCTGCAGAAGACCTGTAGAAGACCTGCAGAAGACCTGCAGAAGACCTGTAGAAGACCTGTAGAAGACCTGCAGAAGACCTGTAGAAGACCTGTAGAAGACCTGTAGAAGACATGTAGAAGACATGCAGAAGATCTGTAGAAGACATGTAGAAGACCTGTAGAAGACATGTAGAAGACCTGCAGAAGACCTGTAGAAGACATGTAGAAGACATGCAGAAGACCTGCAGAAGACCTGTAGAAGACATGTAGAAGACCTGCAGAAGACCTGTAGAAGACATGTAGAAGACATGCAGAAGATCTGTAGAAGACCTGCAGAAGACCTGCAGAAGACCTGCAGAAGACCTGCAGAAGACCTGTAGAAGACATGTAGAAGACCTGCAGAAGACCTGTAGAAGACATGTAGAAGACATGCAGAAGATCTGTAGAAGACCTGCAGAAGACCTGTAAAAGACATGTAGAAGACATGCAGAATATCTGTAGAAGACATGTAGAAGACCTGCAGAAGATCTGTAGAAGACATGTAGAAGACATGCAGAATATCTGTAGAAGACATGTAGAAGACCTGTAGAAGACATGTAGAAGACCTGCAGAAGATCTGTAGAAGATCTGTAGAAGACATGCAGAATATCTGTAGAAGACATGTAGAAGACCTGTAGAAGACATGTAGAAGACAAGCAGAATATCTGTAGAAGACATGTAGAAGATCTGTAGAAGATCTGTAGAAGACCTGCAGAAGATCTGTAGAAGATCTGTAGAAGACCTGCAGAAGACCTGTAAAAGACCTGCAGAAGACCTGTAGAAGACCTGTAAAAGACCTGCAGAAGACCTGTAGAAGACATGTAGAAGACCTGCAGAAGATCTGTAGAAGATCTGTAGAAGACCTGCAGAAGATCTGTAGAAGATCTGTAGAAGACATGTAGAAGACCTGTAGAAGACATGTAGAGGACATGTAAAAGACCTGTAGAAGACGTGTGTTTGTGTCCACCATAAAAATACTGCAAAACCAGAACGTCCCATTTCGTGGAAGAAAGAAAGAAAAGTTATGTTCAATCTGTTTGATAAACATCAACAACTCCTGTTTACTGTCATCAAACAGCTGTCAGCACTCACTGGATTTCACTTTGAGTGGACTGAAGTTGGTGTTTGCTCTGCTTCAGGTTTGATGTTTATGATGTTTAAACAGCTGATCTCGGTGCTCTGATGTTTTCTGTTATCAAATTCACGTCACAGACGAGCACAACTGATGTTAAAGTGTCTCTAATTAGTTTTACTGGTGTTGATTAAGCTGTAATTGTTGAGCCATCTGGATTTCAGGGAACGACATGCAAGATTAAAAGTATCTGATCAATTTAAAGATGCGTCTGTGGTCAGAAGTTTACATACACGCATCATGAGCACAGGTATCAAATCAACTATAAGCTTAGAAATATTAATTATAAAAATGTTTTCAGGACCGAGTGGTTACACACCAAGAAAAGCAAAACATTGGTTATAGTGAATTTTGTCTCTTACACACAGGCTCAACATATTTAAACAGAACCACTAATATCTGGTTGATTAACAAGTTGGGCGTTGACCAAACGCTTTTCATAAAGTTTTTCTTCGTTACTTTGTGGTAGTGCTCGAAGCTTTGGGAGGCCATTGTGACCAAAAAACTCAGCTGTTGTCTCGTCTGACTGTAAAACTGTTTGGTTTGTCCATGTGGGAGGACACAAAGTTCAGCTGAGACTGAAGGTGTCAGTCTGGGATCAGAGACTTCTTTCCTGGTCAGCTACCTTCTCAGTCCACGGTGATGTAAAACTTCACGGTGTCCCAGCAGCTTCTAGCTCAGGGTGGGTCTGAGTCTTTGCTGTTAACTGAGGAGGACAGTTTGTCTTTAAGACTTCAGGAAACCATCTGAGTAACAGATCTTCACTGTGTTCCTTGGACTTGGACCCTACAGTTCTAAGTTTTGGTTAACTTAATGGTTAACAAACCCATTTCTATGCTAGTAAAGATAAGTTACCAGTCACAAGACCTTGGCCTTGTCAACTTAAAGTCAAGTCAAGTTAAATGTATTTAAAGAGCACTTTAACATACAGCATGACGGCTGACCAAAGTGTTTTACAGCAAATCAAGAAATAAAACAAAATAGAAAATACAACAACAAACAAAAACCTCAACAAAGAATAAAACTAGGGAAAATCTAGAATAAGAGACATTCTAAAACCTTCAGCAGCACTACTAAAAGATTAGATGAGTTTGCGGTACATATACATCTGTGTGGAAAACAGAAAATCTGTTGCACCTACTTTAAACCGTTAGAATTATCATGATGTTTCAGATCATAATTAAAAGCCCCAAACTGATATGACATTAATGCTCATGATGAGTCAATTGAATCAGACTGTGGTTGTAAACATTGATCACATGCTTCAGATAAACAGCTGAGAGTTCATTCATCTCATCATTAGGTATGCAAAGCATTATATGGAGAACGGCAAACCCAAAAGAACCCTCCTCAAAGTGTTTGGCATCAGGTTAGATATCATCGTGAAGTCGCTGGTGAGTCATTCAAATTATTATTGTAATCTATGTATTCTCATGAAAAATTACTCATTTGAAATATGTTCTTAACAGGCAAGAAAATTTGACATCATCCCAACACTGACAGCGATAGGCTCTGGAGTGGGAATTTTTGGAGTGGTATGCTTCAGCACAAGATAACATGACACACTGTCAATAAAACACACTCACAGCTCTCTGATGTATTTATTTTTTGTCCCCTTCAGGCAACCGTAGTTTGTGACTTGGTTCTGCTCTATTTACTTCCAAAAAGAGAGTTTTACAAGAACATGAAATTCAAATACACAGACACACAAATACAGGTAAGATCAAATGGTAATTCATTTTAAACACAAGGTGGCAGCAGAGAGACACTTTTCACAGACGTACTAGTTCTCTCAACATCTTCAGGATGCTGATTGTTATAATTACCACAGCTAGAAATCCCATCAGGTCTTCAGTTGATTCTCAGATTAACATGAGAGATCAGTACACAGATGAAACTTGTTGAATCAAACCCAGAAAGCTCGAGTTAAAACAGGAAGAACATTCTGTATTTACAGCAGGACACCGAGTCGCTTGGTTTAGACTCAAATGTCTATCAAACCCTTGAAGCAAGACAAGTTCAAGGCAAAGACAAGTCCAAGGTGAGCGCACAACAAAGTCTGGACAGTAGTCCAGACTCTCTTTATCTGGACTCAGCAGGTGATGATGAGGAGGGTTGCTTAAACAACAGAGATTTAACTGGTTGGTGTTTTGTGGGTGTGGCTTCTCTCTAACAGGATCCTGATTCAGAAGCAGGAAGTATAGAGACTGAGGTATCAGGATTCAAACTGTACATTCAAGCTGATGTGATGTCATCCAGCTGGTGGCTGATTCTCTTTGTATTTGCTGTTTTTGTGTAGAACTGAACTGGGAGAAAACTTTATACAGTGTTCCACACTGGAGCCACACAGACCTTCCAATAGAACATGGACTCTGAGATGGGAAGGGACAGTTGTCCCTGCGTCCTGGACTCAGTCAACAATGTCTTCCCACTTTAAAAGCATCATGATTGACTGTAACTCTTACTGTTGTCAGTTTAACATGTCTGTGTACTTTTTTGGGTGTTGCTCAGTTTGCCTTTGTTTAAATGGTGGGTGTAACCCTCACAGCTTTACCTGTCTGTAAACAAGCAAGTGAAAGAGGAAGATCTGGATCATATGTTACTTCTCTCAACATCATTGTCATAATCAACACAGACAGATCTTGTGTTTGCACGTGCATCCTTCCCCCCCCCCCGTGTGTGTCTGTGATAAACGGAATTAAAGTGACACACCTTCTTCCACAAGCAGCTACAGACAGCAGTCTTTGAGTTGTTCAGACATCTTTTATTGTTTCAGATGTACAAAAAGCATGCAAAAAATAGCTTATTTATATTGGTACATATTTACATTGTAACAACTGCATTCCATTGGGATGTGCCATGCTTCAGTTTTAAACATAAGACCAAGTGAGTACATTCAGTTATGCATGAGACTGTGTGAAACACCATCACACACAAAAACATCAAGACAAACAGCCGTGATCCAGCAATCCAGCCCCCCCCCCCCCCCCCCCCCCCCCCCCCCAGACACGCTTAGGACACGGAACCGTTACATGTGCTGCAGCCGTGACACCCTGTGGTTCTTCAGATCTCTGTGCAGGCTGCTGCACTGGAGCCTTTACGCTGTATAAAGCTGCAGAAAACAGTAAAGGAGCTTCATCAACCAGAAACCTTTTCACATGAAGGTGGTACACAACAATAAAACACATGGTAATACGACGTTATGGCCACTAATGGAAGAACTCTGATGGTGGAAAATAATCTGCGAGCAGAAACCTAATTGAATAAAATTTTATGTGATATTACAGACTTTATTATCTACATTTGTCTTTTTTCATTCATGTGACTTGAAAGCTTGAAAACTAAACAAGGTGGTGATAGGAGGAAATAACAGATGGAGAGGAAATCAAACCGTGTGGTTTTATAGAAACGAGCATCAAACAAATAATTAGGACAGAGAATAAATGGAACCTGAAAGGGAATTGCATCGTTTAGCAAATCCTTTGCTTTCATTAAACAACATTCACATTTACACAACAAAAGCAGAAACACAGTTTATGTGCTGCAGCTGTTACACAAACACAATGTTCCCTGTAAACCTTCTCAGAAAGGAAGTGAGAAGCTGTAACATGCAGGATAAGAGCAAAGAGCATCGAACAGCACAGTAAACATGGTTGTTTACAGGTGAACTGACAGCTCGTCACTTTATTACAGTCTGTATGATGTTGAACAGCCGTCAGTGGTTTCAAACAAGTTTTAAAAGTAGAAAAACTGTTGAATTAAAAGCTTGTTTCTGAACTGTATATTAATGTAAGAACAGCATGAGTTTTCTGACTGTAGAATGAGACAATAAAGAAAGTATCACTTTTCTCTTACTGACAAACACAGATAACAGTGGAAAGATGAAGAAATGTTCAAAATGAATATTCTGATCATTAAAACCAGTTTCAGGAAAAAAATACAGCAAATATCTGGGAGCAGTTCACACTTTTTGGTATAAAGAGGCGTTATTGAAGGCCGCTCAACAGGCAGACAAACAAAACCAACTTCCACTTAGAAACTCTAACAAACAGCAAAGGAACAGCTGGACATTGTCCAAAACCCAGAGGATAATCAAGTGGGCATGTCAGCAGCTGGATGTAAACCTCCGAACACACAGCCAGGCTGTTCCATCATCAGTGACCTCATCGGTCTGTCTGTCCTTCAGTTTCAGCTGGAACTGTTAAATACTGAAGTCCAGAGGAGAAGAAGGAAGTTCCGTCCTTGTCTGTGGTCAGACGGACGCGTGTTGCTGTTAGCATCAGGAGCCTCATCACAGTGAACCTTTCCTTCACAAGGCTGATGCAGAGAGACGAGACGAGTCCAAACTGTCTGTTTCAATGTTCTATTTACTTCTCCTTACATGTGAGCCAAGCCTTTACTCATCATTCAAACAGATTATTAGATTATTTTAAAGGTCAGGTGATCGATTGAGTTGGTTCTGAGTAAAGGTTACCTGCAGAGAGAAATGTGTGCAGAAGATAAATCTCAGATTTCAGCTGTTAAGACCTGCAAACCAGTATCTTCTACTTAATTTCATATTTGCCCAAAAATTGAAAACTGATACTCTGATTTATGTATAAACTCAGAAAGAAATACTGATGCAGAAGAAATGAGCATTTTGTTTGTGATAAAGACAGTTTGGAGTTTCTATGGAGAACATGATTTTCTTGTTTTTCAGCTAAGAGCACATTGTATTGGAAGAGTTTAAAAATAAAAATATCTGAAACAAAACACGTCACACTTTCTTTAATAAAAAGAAAACTGTCCATAAATATTTTTTTAGAGTTTGAAAGTCTTCTAATACAGTTATCTTGTGTAAAATATTATCGGTTTCTTGTTTGATTATTTTTACTTCCTGTTTATCAATATTCTTATCAAACCTCTCAGTTTCATTTGAACTTTATCTTCTTTTATTGATCTGAACCTTCTTCCTGTTTGTTATGTAAAGTGATCTTAGGTTTTCTTAAAGCTGCAGATCAAATTATTATTATAATTATTGTTATTATCTTTATAAGGAGAATTTATTCATTTGGACATAAGATTCATAAACTTTTAAATCAGCTGACCATGTTGTATAATTCTTAGTTTAAAATAAGAACCATAATTCATTTAGAGCAGTCCACCCTGATCACACGTGGCGTCCAACAAGGCGTCATCCACCCTGATCACACGTGGCGTCCAACAAGGCGTCATCCACCCTGATGTGGCGTCCAACAAGGCGTCATCCACCCTGATGTGGCGTCCAACAAGGCGTCATCCACCCTGATGTGGCGTCCAACAAGGCGTCATCCACCCTGATGTGGCGTCCAACAAGGCGTCATCCACCCTGATGTGGCGTCCAACAAGGCGAGTGCCAGTACAGGATTACAGCAAGTCCAACAGCAGTGTGAGGTGTGAAAGGAACGAGTTAGCAACAGAAGCAGAGTTGGAGAAGATGTGTGAAATAACTTCTATCACAGAGTTTTCCTTCGGCTCGATCCTCCTCAAACAGCTGATCTGCTCTTCCTCAGCTCAGAGAAGCTCTGTCTGTCGAGGTCCATGAAGGCAGCGTGGGAGGAAACAGTTCTACTCCTGCTTCCATGTAAAAAGTTACCAATGGCACAGAAGAAAGGTCATGGAGAGTAACTCAGAATTAGCTTAAAGACACATGCGTGTGTGGGTCACTGAAGAGACAATACGGTGCATGTACACGCTGACGTCACTGAGACAAACAGTCTGATAGGGACGTCTTATTAATCACCAAGAACAAATAAATAAATAGTCTTCTCCATAACGGAGACCAGGAGGAGCAGGGACACGAAACAGGAAGTAAAGTGCTTCATGGTGTTTTTACAGGAAATATTTCAGCTTTAAAGCGATAGTTTAATGTACAGAACGACATCCTGTGGGTTAATGCATGAGCCCACTGTGGTTAAAGGGAAAAGGAGAGAAGAAGACAGCGTTTGGATGATCATCTGTTCTCAGGTGGAGCCGGTCAACCTCAGGAGAAGGCCTCGTCTTCATGGAGGTCCTCCAACTCGCCTTCTCTGGGTCCATCTCCTGTGCTGCTCTTTCTAAAATAACAACAAGAGAAGAAGAAATCAACCCCTGGAGGTCTTTGATCTTACAGGCTCTACAGCTGTAGTGAGAGCAGAGATCTAAATGTTCACACGGTTGCTGAGCTCATGGACATCAGAGACACACAGAAACAAGATGATGGAGGAAAGAAGCTACAGTAAAAGTGCACGTGAATGAGCACAGCAAGCAGATGACTCTGCTGGGGAAAGGCAAAGCTTCTCAAGATGGATAAGAGGAAGTGCTGAGATGATCATGAACAGGCAGATGCACCTGCCTGCTTTTACCTGCGTGAGGGGTGAAGTTTTAAAGATGGCCGGAGGGGCCACGAGTCCCTGCAGCAGAGTGGGAGAGAAGATGAGGAAGTCAGAGACGAGTGAGCAGAGGCTTGCTAGTAGGAAAAGACCCGACAGGCTTCAGGCGGAGCTTCAGTTTAATATTCCATATTAACAGCAGACTGCTTGAACTGATGACATTCTAAAGCAAGTATTTTAAGGGAAATGGCAAATCAAAAAGACATTTTTTGTAATTTCTTAAATTTTCAGTTTAAAACATCCCGTGGTTACCATGATAAATGATAGCAATCAACATGGCTTCCTCACAGAAGCTGCAGGGAGGATCTGCATCATCAGGAGGAATAAAACAAAATAAAAGACTCATAATGTCGAAAACCTTCCCATCAGAAAAGTAGCAACAATATCTGACATGCTGGTTGCATCATGTGCACATGGAGAAGGTGGGATATGTTGATGGTTCAGTCACACTGCAGGTTAGTGTAACATAACGCATCTTTTCTCATTTTAATTAGATTCACCTCCAAACAGTCGTGTCTTCTTTGTGAGATTCTGCCAAACCAGAATGTTTTCAGTGCGTCTACTGATGGTTGTAACATCAACACAACAGAATTATTCTAGAGCAACACCTGGAACTACCTGAAACCAGCCTTCCTCCCAGACCTTTGTGTTGCTGTGCACCAGTAGGGGGCAGTGGAACTTAATGTTTTCCACTTGCTCTTTGAAAAAAGAGACTTGACCTTAAATAGCAGCTCTCTGAGAATACAAGGCGGTGTAGGACAGCCTCAGCTCAGCGAGAGGAGAAATCATCTAATAAAACAGCTACATCTGGAGATTAACGTGTCCTCCACAGCTCCATCTTACTGACAAAAACTGCTGGACATTGACTATAGACCTGTTGTCCTTGAGGCATAAACATGACAGCAGGAAACAGCTATTGATGCTCCAATTTGCCTTTGGCTGGGTTTGTTGAAACTGCATGATGGGATCAGCCATTTCCCCGCGTGATACTTTCAACTCGTGTAATAGGAAATGCAGCCTGAAGGTTGGTTTATCTATATCACCCTGTGTCACTCCTTCCAGCTCTAAATGCTGAAAGCATCACACACAGGGAAAAGCCCTTATAAAAGCTCAATGCTCTACTGCATACAATAAAAGACTGAATTATGGTGCTATGGCAACACAGAGCAGCAGGTGCTGCAGCAAGAACGAGTCTAAGTTAACCTGAAGGCAGATCTCAGAATCTTAGAGACGTGGGACATGTGTGGGGTTGAGCATGTGCAGGTTTATCTTGGAGCACTGGGTGTGGAACTATTAATTATGTATGAATGATGAGAACATGACTGTGAGAGCTTACATGAGCAGGCTGCCGGGTGCAGACATGGACCTCTCCTCTCGCCTGCTCGGGCACTCAAACGGGTTACTGAAGGAACGTTTCCTCAGCATGGCTTTCACCAAGATCTGAAACAAACAGTAAAAAGAAAATGCAAAAGGTCAGAACTTGTGGGAGGGGAAGCCTCCAAATGATGTTTCTACACGCGTGACCTACTAAATAACATAAACAATAACACATGGAAACAACATGAAATCATTAAACATCATCTCGTATCCTGTGACGTTTGGTGCAGTTCTTCTCTTCAAATATCATCACGTGAGTTTATTTAATAAAGATCTTACTGGTTAGTTGATGAACTGAAGAGAAACGTGTCCGTCTCTGAGCTGAACGAAGCCGATGTGTGTTCGTACTGCAGCTGTGTGTTTGTGTTTGGAGCAGATACTTTGAGTGCAGCTGAATGTTTCTCACCACAGCAGAGAGGCGGGGGACAAACTTGACTGAGTTCTGGATGTCCTCCTCAGTCACCTCCACCACAGAGCAGTGCTCCTCCTCCAGAGGGAGGGGGTCGCTGCCTCCCTGGGTCACCCACTGATCCATCTAAACCCAGACACAAACAATAATACCACCACACTGTTTATACTAATACTTGAACTGGTTAATCCTAAAAGTGTGTGACATATGCTCAGCGTTACAGTTTCAATCTGAGGGAGTCGATAACAGTCGGACGGCTAAAGCAGAATATTTTAGTTTGCTGACTGACAAAAAGGATGCCAACATGATCAGGGCTCGTCTGAAGCCAGTCCAGGTTCTGGTCCGATGGGTCGACTTACAGAAGAACAGGAAAATATCAGAGGATGAAGGTATTTTGTGTGACGCTGAATCGACCTGTGTGTTATTTGGAGTTATTATCAAGCTGATTTACTGCCTGTTGCAGCACCGAACTCACTCCTCTGGCTGCTGTTTACACTTTCATTTCTACTCAGGATGTGCAAGTTCAAATCCTGGCACTGAATCCGTCTCTGTTCAGGTTCCAGAATCCTTCTGTTGTCCTTTGATGCTTTTTTGACGTGCACAAGGACACTCGTGATCTCGTTCTTTTTTCATAAATACAAACCATGTCTGTTGTAAGGGGATGACTCAGTGACACATGACTGGATCATGTCAGGGAAACATGCTAGTGAGCGGGGTATATCATCTGTCCATGGTTGATACAGAGTGACTCACTTTTAGCTTTTACTCTTCCCATAGAGACAAACAGGTTTCATCATGCCTGGAGCAACACAGAATGCTTAATGTACCTGACATGACCGTAAGGTCACAGTCTGATGAGCCAATCTCAGAGAGGAAAGATACGTGTGATGTGTTCTGCATGTTGCAGTACCTTGATCTCAGGGATGGTAATCCTGGTGTCTGGGTTCTTATCCAGCATTCTTAAGATCAGAGTCCGCAGCTCCTCGCTGATTTCTGGTCTGAAATAAACAAAACCCACATCAGTGGTGAAACAGGGAGGCAAAATGAAGGTCGATGCTTCATTAATACATAGTGAAGTTGCACTTCATCAAACAGCTTCTCACAGTTTATGTAGCTGGAGGTCATTGAACCAGATGTTTCACTGCCTGATCAAGGTAATTATTACAGAAATGTAATCAAGTAATACTGAGATAAATAAAAAGGAAAAGGGTCCAGTTAGTCAGGAGTTTAATATTTTCACTGCAAAAAGCAGGAACATAAAAAGTATTCATTATTATTTATCTAAACTTGACAGTTATCCCCCAGTTTTAGAAATTTCAAAAAGAGATAAGACATAATCATATTATTTATTTATTTTGTTTCTTATAATATCCAACATTCATTATATGTAGTTCTACTTATAATTAATACCAGAATCTAAAAAGTATTAAAAGGTAAAATGTCTGTTTTACCACAAAAAGTAGAAATGTTCAGTATTTTGTGTTTAATCACGAAAAACATTCATTCAACTTTTTGTAATTTAGGACAAACGCATCCAAAATATGTCTCACATACACAGTGCCATTCAAATCAATAAATGTGTTCTGAAATTCATGTAAAATCACTGAAACTTCATATGAAAATATAAAACTGGTTACAAAGTTAAATTAGCTTAAAACAGTCAGAAATCTCAGTTCACATAAGTTTCATCAGTAGTCTTTGTATCATTTTCAATAATCATAACTTCATAAATGATCTTATAAAACAACTCATGGTTTATCGATTTTAACAAATCTGTTACTATTTGAATCATAGGATTATGGGAAAAGATCAGCAGCTAACTGGTTATGCAGGTATTTGAGTAACTGAAAACAGTTTGTACATTTTGAAGCTTGAAGTGATTAAATGTGGAGTCCCTCAGGGTTCAGTACTCAGTACATTTGTAAAGCATTCAAATTACACAGTTTATTTTGTTTCCAGATCAAACCAATATATTTTATTGTGAAAATATTTTTAAATTAGCACAAAACATATGGTATGTGAGATATAAAACCAAACAGTGAAAAGAAATTAACAAAAAATTGAAAGAAATTTAAAACTGTGATTTTTGGGAACAAAAAATCAACAAGGTCATTCCAAAGTCAATGGTCCATATGGTATTTTAATTAGAAGGGTATGTGAAGTTCAGTTTCTAGGAGTTAGAAGGAAACTAAAAATACAAAATATATAATAAAAACTTTGTAAAAGTATCTCAGTTTTAAATAAGACATAAAAAAAACTATCAACACTGCCAGAACATTTACTGAAGTTTTATTTATGAGGTAAAAAGATGAAAATATTCAGAGAAAATTAGATTTTCACAGATTATTTTTCTGAACTACATCAGAGCAGATACATACTACAGTTATGGAAGATATTTTCAAAAACTGTTTCTCTATTAATAAATATAAGAAACAGGATGATACAAATTGATGTGACAGGTCACACAGATTCTGTTTCATGAATGAATGAATGAATGAATGAATGAATGAATGAATGAATGAATGAATGAATGAATGAATGAATGAGAAACCTGAAAGAAGCAGCAGTCTTTAGGAATCGCAGCCTTCGTCATGCTAACGGTGGTGCAGGAGACCTTAAATCAAACAGGTATTGCTGAGAACAAGGTGCTGCTAATTACCTTTGATTGCTTCACTGCAGACGTGAGTTTGTTTTGTCTCGTGTGGGAGGATGGCGACGTGTAGAATATTAGCGCTTTCTGCAGAACCAGGACTTCAGTAGTATTAACAAAATAAGACTTTGTCCTGCCTCAGTCTGCTTCTCTTCTACAGTGAATCGGTCAGTTCACGTCATCTTGATTCATCTGAATATCTGAATCTTTAGCTATAATCGCCCAAGAAGCTCTCGGAGTCTTACTTAACCTTTTATTTGAAAGGAGGATCCGGTAGGTGCAGCAGTGAGTCCAGGCTGCCGGCGTTTTGATCACAGATGGGTGACATTTAACGTGCGCTTGTACTAACTGTCTTTCATATTCCTGTTGCTGCCGTTTGTAAAAAAGAAGAAGGTGGGAAGGTTTTGTGGCTGAGATGCAAATGAGATGAAAGCTGAAAACGAAGATGTCAAAGATGTTTCAGCTGCAGACACAGAAGAGGATGAAAAGGCATAGCCGTCTTTTATAAGTCAGAAACACAAGAGACAGACTCACGTTTCTGGGAAATCCACAGGCTTGGTCTTTATCTTATTGTGCAGAGACAATATGTACTCATCAATAAACGGGCACTGCAGGTGGAGCAGAGGAAAAGTACTAAGAACCACATAGAACTACTACTAGATCAGAGACAATCTGCAGCAGCAGCAGCAATCAGCTTCTTGTGTTTATTCCAATAAAAGCTGCTGAATAAAAGAGGGAAACAAATAAAAAAAGGTGACAGACATCGTTCCCACAGATGTACCACTGGGTGCTTTTAACAAGCAGTGGACTCAGCGAGGATAAAAAGAGTGAGTCTCCATTTCTACTGGTATCATTCATCAAACAGATGCTGATACATGAGTGAGAAACAGAAAAGGTTCAGACTTGCCTTTCCAAAGACGAAGCAGTAGAGGGTGATTCCCATGGCCCACACATCCAGCGCCTTTAGGAAAGTGCCAAAAGACACGTTAAATACACGTGATTCAGAAACACACCTGTTCTCAAAGACAAACACAATGATTTAACTTAATGTTCAGAGATTTAAGGAACAAAAAGTTGTTGTTTAGATAGAAAGATGATACTGTTGCTACCCAGAAGCCTCCAGTCTGTTCCTCTCTTCACAACCCAACTGAAAAACCAAAAGTGATTAAACCCACCTGCAACATATCTCAGGTAACAGACTCATAATGTATGTCTGGGGTGATAGCTAAAGGGCTTTAAGTGACATTTAAGTATTGGATATTTAAAAAGTCACTTCTAATTTACACACTCCTTTTGGAGGACGGCGTGATTTTACCCAAAATTGCAAGAAGGACAGACTAATCAGACGGGAAAGGGCACAAGGTCTGAATATATTTCTTGAGAGCTTGACAAACCAGCAGAGTGAAGCACTTAAGTGCCTCCTTTTACCCTCGTGGCTTTTTGACCACAATCAAATGTTCCATTTTGGCTCCTTTTTCATGGACATGCAAAGTCCTCCTCTTAGAAACCCCGCCCCTGGAGGAGGAGCATGTAAGAATAAGGCTGGACAAGAACAGAAACATGTAAACTAAGAGTTAACTGGTGTCATTTATTGATAGCTCATTACACACCTGCTCCCCACCTGTTCATCACCTCACCTGTTCCCAGTTCCAAACCATTTACAGCTGACAGAGGAGCTAACTGGGTGGGCGGAGTTTGCACTTCATTTCAAACGGGACACTGCTCAGATCGGGCAGCTTGACCCACTAACACCCACTTTGATCATGTGACTGAATCAACTGAACATGAGTTATAGACTGTGTCCAGCGTCAGGTTTTTCTCTGATTTAACGTGACACGTCTGGTGGACTCTGTCCCCTGCTTGTCCTCAGCTCTACCTTTATCATCGCCCAGCTGACTGCAGAGGAACGGGACCACCAATCACCCTGCCAGCATATATACAGTATGTAGTAACTGCTTCCTGCTTGTTTTTCTGCTCCTCCAAATGATTCTTTGTGTAAGTTTAGTTTGCTGCCTCAACAACTTTATAATATTTTATAAATAAAGTTTAGTTTTATTCACTTTTCACTGCTACTACAGAACAGGAGGTTTTCAAACTGCTGCTCAGAGCTCAAAGGTGATTCTTATTAATAATGACTAAAAAGTAGAATCAGACACAATACACAGTATTATTATAGTAATATTAAACTACACTTTGAGCCCTGCTGATTCAGCACACATCAGATGGTTGTTGTTAGATCAGTTTAATTAAACTAACACAAACTTAACCTTCACATTCTGGTGCTTGGAGCCTGTGAGTAACTCACTTTTCCACTGAAGCTCTTGCACTTCTCTGACAAGGTTTCTGGAGCCATAAAGGCTGGAGTTCCTGCGGTGCTGGACAGTAAAGCATCGTTTCCCTCAAACTGGTTACTGACACCAAAATCGGCGATCTTCACATGGCCGTCGTCTCCCAGCAACAAGTTAGAGGGCTTGATGTCTCGGTGGACGATCTTCTGATAGTGTACTGAGGAGAAGAAAGACAACAAGGTAACAAACGTTTCCTCCTTATAAGTGTTTTATGTTTGGAGTTTAAATTATCTGATTTCATGGTGATCCGTGTGATCCGAGGAGATCATTATAATAAAACTGGAACATCAGCTGTTGAATTTTGTGGTTCTCTGATGTTATTTTAATGGTTAGGATTTTCTTTATGGTTGAATCTTTATAGAAACTACATTCCAGATGAAATGATGTGTCTCCACTTCCTGTCTGTGTCCTGCCAGCTGAGTTGTGACAACAATGGGGCTCGTCCACTTGTTTTTGATGACCTGTGATGATTGGCAGTTCATTTGGATCAGCTGTGCACATTTGACCAGACTTGTTCATTCTCAGGGGTTTGGGGCAGTTATTGGGCAGATAGTGTTGTTTGGTTACAGGATGAGGCATGTGCTGCCATCTCGCAGTGCATGAGTTTGGAGTTTTCGCAGGTCGGATGTAGTGGTGCATCCTCTTTAGGTTGCATCAGTTTTGTTCCTTGTTTTGTTAATGTTGTGAAACTCGTGGTTGGTGTCAGCTGTCCTCAGGCGTCTGTCTTGGGAGTATGTCCATGGGATTTTGGGGGGTTGCTTGTAAGGTGCTTAAGGAGGCGCCTGGTCTGTACGAGGTCTAGGGGTTAGACTGGGTTAGGAAAACTCTACCAGGCCATTTGGCTGGTGTGTGTCTAACTGTGTAATACCATGTATGATCTCGTACCCATTGTTCTGTGATATTTTTACTTGATTTTGTTGCTATTAGTTGGTTGTCGGTCTTGGATTTTGTAAATGCTCCTTTGTGGAGTTTCTTGGATGAACCAAGACACACCTGTTAAAAACTGCTGCTCATTATGAGCAGATGCTTGTGGTTGAACCCATTAAGCTGATATTAAATCTGTTTTAGCAACAAGATTGGTCAATAAATTGATTTTGGTTAAGGAGCCTAGAGATAAATCTGAACCTGCCTAAGTTCAGACTCTGATGAGGCCTGTTGGTCTTTTTAACAGGAAAATGAGTAACTTTGTGTCAGAAGGTGGAAAAATCAAACTAACTGCTTTAGAAAGTTTGAGACAGGAAAATAAGAAAGTTTTGAAAAAATAAAATTGGTTTTTCAGCAGCAACACTTTGATTTAACTTCAATATTTTCACCATCCCACTATGGGGTGCCGTTTGTAAAGTTACACAGTCATATATATAACTGCAATATTTTTGGTTATTTAGCCTATAGGAGGACAAAATGGGGTTCATTTTTCAAACACATATTTTCACCTTGTAATTCATGTATTTACAAATGTTACATTTAATAACTAAATATTTAGTTTAGTGAAAACAAATGAAATTGATCAGTTTCAGTAAAAAGGACTGCTTGAGGAAAAAGTGGTTCGATGCTGATTAGAAGGACAGACACTGAGAGGATGAAGAACAGTTTGTTCCTCCAGGAAAATAAAAACAAATGTTTGTGTATATTCTATCGAAACCTTTCACACTCAATCTTGCAATATAAAGTACTTACAGTACTCTATGCCAAGGACGATGTCTCTGAAGTACAGACGGGCTTGTTCCTCTGTAAATGGGTTTTCAGCAGGCACCTCCATCACTGGACTACCAATCCCAGCAGGCCGCCACGGAAAAAAAAACAAAATATTTCACTTGACAACCAGATTAAAGGACCAGACACAGAAATGACACTTTCTTTCAGGATTTAAATTCACCATCCTGTCAGTTAAAGTCCAGCTCTGCTGATAACGCCAACATTTCTAAAAACACAACTTTTAATATTACAGAGAAGAAATCCACACAGTACACAAATTTAAACAAATAAATAAGAATTAAAAAGTGAGTAGCTTCTCATGGCTCGTTCACTGGAGTACGTTTATCCAAAAGCATCAACATCACCTGGTTTAATTATTTCAAAAGCAGATGAACAGCTGACTGTGGGATGCAGACTGCACGTCGAGCAGGTGACTGATATCTGATTATGAGGGGGTTAGCAGGGATGTCCATTTTAAACGCAGCTGGGAACATGATCAGCCAGAATGTTTGCTGATAGAAGGTCTGAACAGAATCTCACAGCACAGCAGCTGGTTCGGTTTTAAAGCTGCTTCATTAAGGAGCTTCACAGTCTCTCACCTTCCTCCCTCAGAAGATAAGACACTAAACACTTTGTCACACTCAATTACTTTTCACAGAAAATAGTGAAGCAACTTATGAGACCTGCATGTGGATAATACCACCTCCCCAACCTTAAAGAAGCCATTTCACACAAATTTCAGGACTTTGTGGTTATTTCTTAAGTATTAACCTGTAATATGAAACATTTTATATCTAAAAAAACATTAGGAAACACTGATTAACAGACCTTTCAACCTGCAACTCATTAATATTCATTATTCTAATTTGCTGGACTCTGATTGGCTAACAAACTAGCCTATGACAGCAAGGTATACTGTTTCCTATCCTGCTGGGCATGGTAACATCAGACTTCATGTCTTCCTGTTTGCTACGTCTTATGCTAACAGCTTTTAGCCAGCAGCATGCTAGGCATGGTTTCAACTGCAGGAGCTGATGAATACTAACAAACAAAGGAGTTGTGATGAAACAGATACAGGCTGTTAGAACTCTGGTTTTATCACCACCTGCGTAGTTTGAGAGATTAAAACTGAAAGAGAAGTTGTTGACCTGTTTTCACCCACTATGAAGGTAAGAACACCTGTGGAGCTAAAATATTCAACACAAACCTCAGAAAAACTGTTTTTAATGGAAGGGACTCTTTAATGTTTACAGCTAATGGGCTCTAATGACAAATCCAAAATTTTAGTGGTGCAGAAAGGAAACGGCTGAGACCTGAAGCACCTCCATGGCTCAGTAGTAACACTAAAACATTATGTCTCCCTTTGAAGTCTAAGACTGGAACAAACACTAGCAATGCTTGGAGGATTGGAGGAGAACATCATGGAGATTAAGGTTAGAATTGAAGGAGAAAGAAATGCTGAAGAGGAGGAAGAAAAGGAAACAAGGCTTTAAAAAAAGACGTCTACTCACCCCTTACGCATCAGCTCAAACACTGTCAAGAAAAGGTAAGAGAAAAAACAAAGAAACACATATTACAATAAAATATTTCCTTCATGAGCTCGTTTGACTGCTGCAGCTGCTGAGGAGCCAAACAAGCTTCATGATGACCAACAGATAAACACTGATTCCTGCAGCGCGTGAGCTCTGAGGTGTGGAGGGAAGTAAGACCAGATGGGACTTCTGAAGACATGAACATTTGTAGCTGAGAGCCACGGGCTGATGGACAGCTGGAGAAACATACGTACCCATGTAAAGGTTGTCTTCTGATGGATCATCCAGCACCTGTAACAAGAAAATCATCAAGAATAAAGAAGTTCTTGTTTTATAGATATTGAGAAAACAACAACAACATACAGTGGGGCAAAAAAGTATTTAGTCAGCCACCAATTGTGTAAGTTCTCCCACTTAAAAAGATCAGAGAGGCCTGTAATTTTCATCATAGGTATACCTCAACTATGAGAGACAAAATGAGGAAAAAAAATCCAGAAAATCACATTGTCTGATTTTTAAAGAATTTATTTGCAAATTATGGTGGAAAATAAGTATTTGGTCAATAACAAAAGTTAATCTCAATACTTTGTTATATAGCCTTTGTTGGCAATGACAGAGGTCAAACGTTTTCTGTAAGTCTTCACAAGGTTTTCACACACTGTTGCTGGTATTTTGGCCCATTCCTCCATGCAGATCTCCTCTAGAGCAGTGATGTTTTGGGGCTGACGCTGGGCAACACGGACTTTCAACTCCCTCCAGAGATTTTCTATGGGGTTGAGATCTGGAGACTGGCTAGGCCACTCCAGGACCTTGAAATGCTTCTTACGAAGCCACTCCTTCGTTGCCCGGGCGGTGTGTTTGGGATCATTGTCATGCTGAAAGACCCAGCCACGTCTCATTTTCAATGCCCTTGCTGATGGAAGGAGGTTTTCACTCAAAATCTTACGATACATGGCCCCATTCATTCTTTCCTTTACACGGATCAGTCGTCCTGGTCCCCTTGCAGAAAAACAGCCCCAAAGCATGATGTTTCCACCCCCATGCTTTACAGTAGGTATGGTGTTCTTTGGATCCAACTCAGCATTCTTTCCCCTCCAAACACGACAAGTTGAGTTTCTACCAAAAAGTTCTATTTTGGTTTCATCTGACCATATGATGTTCTCCCAATCCTCTTCTGGATCATCCAAATGCTCTCTAGCAAACCGCAGACGGGCCTGGACGTGTCCTGGCTTCAGCAGGGGGACACGTCTGGCACTGCAGGATTTGAGTCCCTGGCGGCGTAGTGTGTTACTGATGGTAGCCTTTGTTACTTTGGTCCCAGCTCTCTGCAGGTCATTCACTAGGACCCTCCGTGTGGTTCTGGGATTTTTGCTCACCGTTCTTGTGATCATTTTAACCCCACGGGGTGAGATCTTGCGTGGAGCCCCAGATCGAGGGAGATTATCAGTGGTCTTGTATGTCTTCCATTTTCTAATAATTGCTCCCACAGTTGATTTCTTCACACCAAGCTGCTTACCTATTGCAGATTCAGTCTTCCCAGCCTGGTGAAGGTCTACAATTTTGTTTCTGGTGTCCTTTGACAGCTCTTTGGTCTTGGCCATAGTGGAGTTTGGAGCGTGACTGTTTGAGGTTGTGGACAGGTGTCTTTTATACTGATAACGAGTTCACACAGGTGCCATTAATACAGGTAACGAGTGGAGGACCGAGGAGCCTCTTAAAGAAGTTACAGGTCTGTGAAAGCCAGAAATCTTACTTGTTTGTAGGTGACTAGATACTTATTTTCCACCATAATTTGCAAATAAATTCTTTAAAAATCAGACAATGTGATTTTCTGGATTTTTTTTCCTCATTTTGTCTCTCATAGTTGAGGTATACCTATGATGAAAATTACAGGCCTCTCTGATCTTTTTAAGTGGGAGAACTTACACAATTGGTGGCTGACTAAATACTTTTTTGCCCCACTGTATATATTTATAAGTCATATTTCTAGATACTTGTTATTCTAGTAGTCAGAACACACTATGCACATTAACCTTTTTATACGATGATGCAAAAGGAATTTTTGAAAAACAAAAAACGTAATAAAAACTTCCATTTTCTTTCTATCTTTCTTTATTTGTTGGTAAAGTGACTTCATGTCATTATAAAACTTATTTAATTCAATAAAATACACCATAAGTGGCCTGAGCAGTTCCTCATTCATTATCTAAGATCTGATTAGAAGATGATAATGTGTGTGACAAAAAAATCCTTTTATATTCAAAAAGAATTCTGATTTAATTTAGAAATCTTCTGTGAGGAGTAACTGCTTAATGCAGTAACTTTAACTCCACATTTATCTGTCATCTGACTGTTTCTCTTTACTGATTTTAGTACGTGATGTCTGAAAATCCATTTACATGTTTATTATTCTTTAAATACTTAAAGAAAACTTCAGGAAGAAAGAAATCTGAAACAGAAGAGGAGTTTGTGTTTTGTTCACTGAGCATCCGGTACAAACTTCCAGGAAACAATAAAAAGGCACAAATAGAATTGAGAATAGATGTTTTTAAAGCATCAAATTAAAAACAAAAGTTTATTATTTTAGATCTCACCTGTCGGAGACTTTAACGAGCAAACTCATTTAGGAAAAACAGAGATTAGATGTGACCAGACTGACAAGCTAACAGCTAGTCTGAATGTAAACACTGCTTTCAGTTTGATATCAATAAAATTAATAAATAAATACAAGTGGCCAAGCGTTAAACATGGGTGGTGTAACACATGGTTTCTCCTCACAGGGCGGAGCTAATTAATCACATAAAAAATGGTTCTATCACATTAAACCATTTTGCAGTTAAGCTGTGTGGAATGCAGCTATTATAAATATAAATAAGTTGTTTATATCCTCGACAGGCTGAATAAGTGTCATCGGATCAACTGCAGATCGGATCATTAACTGAAGATGTTAAGTTCTCCTCAGCTGCCTCTCCTGACCAGGAACTTCTTCCTCTCCTGTTTTAGACTGATGGAGCCTGCAGCTGGAAGCAGCTTCCTCCAGCTGCAGGCTCTGCTATTTGCAAGAAAATGAACTAATTTTGTGCACTTAGTCACACTCCAGCCACTCTGTGGGAACTGAACTGTCTGATAAGCCGTGTTGCTGGTGGTCTCCGCTGCCTCTGCTTTCCATCATCCTGCCTCAAGAGCTCTTCCCAGGAGCCCCGTTTAGTTCTCTGTTACCGCCTGGATCTCATCGTCTTCTCCCCAGTTTTCCATTTCAGCCTCAGTCTGGCATCATTTAACCAGCTGTAAATAAACTATCAGCTACCCAGCTCCTCTGCTGCTGTTCTGTGCTGCTACTTGGGCTCATTTGCCTCGTCTGTGACAGAAGGCACATGCAGACGAGGCGTGGGAGAGCGCTGCCAAAGAAAACGCCAGCTGCCTGAAGTCTATGACCCCCAGAAGTTGGTCTGATTTTGTAAGACAACATCAAACAATCTGAGTCAATAATTAAAAGCCAACAGAAATTTTTATTAGTGTAAAAGTTTCCAGAAACTTGTCCACTGCTTCTAGTCATTTTATTATTATTATATTTGTATATATCTGTATTTATTTTAGGATTATTCATCATTTAATTATCAAACCCAAACATTAAAAATCTCTAAATATTAATTTTTCTTTTCTGTTTTCAAATGCAGAAGCTGAAGATTCAGATAAACACTGAGTGCAGATAATGTCAATTCTCCTTAAAAAGACAAGTAAATAATGTGTTTATAAAAGAGTCAAAGTGAGTGAACTAAGTTATAAGTTTATTATAAAATTATGCAAAAAATGTTGATACATTTCTGGTATGAGGCTCCGCCTCTAACGTTGATTTGCTGTCTTTAGTGACGCTGATACTCGAGGCCGTCTGGCCGTTCTCAGACTCTTAACCAAGTCTGAAACCTCTGGTCTAGTCTCAGCAATCAGCATCAGCAAAATAAAAATATTTTAAAAATAAAAATTGTCCTGATATGGAGTGAGATATGAGTGCAAAATGTCTATATTTTCTTTTTTTAAAGCTTTGTAATCAAAAATCAACATTTTATTGTTTTTTTATAACCAATTTCCAGACAGTCAATGAGGAAATTACTGCATGCAAAGCAATGGAGTTTGCAAAAGTCTGCAAAAAAAAAAAAGATGCACAATACAATTGGTACTCAAAATATTTTGACAAGTTTGGCAGGTCTGGAATCACCAGCAGATACTAAGAAGACGTCTGGGCCAGTGCATACTGATGTTTGATAGAGACTATCTGAGGGGTGAAGAAATTAATGAGAAAATTATTGAATTTAAGGAGTTTGACGACCAGATTTTTTTCTATAACCAAAGACCCGGGATTTCACCAACAAATTCATCATCCAGAGCTGTTATTTTGTTATCGGTATCAGTTAAGAAAAGCAGGAAGTTATCAGTTGTCAGTATCAGTTGTAAAAATCTGTTTTTGTGCATCCCTCTAATGTATCTTGTGTGTGTTCTATGTGTTCTATGTCCAACAATGTCTATGATCTTATATATGTTTGTTTGTCTGTACAAGTGAAAAGTGAGATGGAACCAGATTCCTTGTATGTGAAACATACTGAACCAAATAATTCTGATTCTGAAAGTTAGTGTCAGTGGAGAACACAAAGCATCAACGGGAACTGAAAATCCCCTGTAGGGACACTGAGTCAATGTTTGCTGACACAGTCTTGTGTTTAAATAAACAACTTTATTTGTATTTCACACTCAGCTCCTCTTTGTGTTCTTAGTAACAGTATGAAACACTATAAACTAAAAGAGACACTTTACTGTAGCTGGTTTTAGCAGGCGGATGTTTTTTTATGAAGCTGCTGATTATTGCAGTAGTTGAGATGTAATGAAAACTCTCTGGACTTTTAGGGTAATGGCATGAATTAGAGCTTGGGATTCTAATGGAAGTCTCATAAGAACGGGGCCAGTTTGTCTTTCTCTTCCTGACCATCTGTGACGAGTGACCAAATCACTTTCATCAGTTTTAATCTGTTCCACTTGGCGTCGGCTCACTGTTTAAAAAAAACAAGAGAAAAGAAAAAATAAACTATTTGCAATTAGAGAGAATGGGCTTCAGTCTCCTCTGAATCAGTTGGGAACCCCTGATAAATGTGACCCTGACCCAGGAACAGGGATTTTAAATGGATGAGAGAGATGGAGAGGAGGTGAGTCCAGATTTCCTTCCCCCATATGAGCTCATTACAGATATGAGACTGAAACAAGGACAGAAAAAGAAGATGAGAGCGCGTGTGTGTGTGAGAGAGTGTGTGTGTGCATGCGTGCGTCCTCTCTGTATGCGGGAGGAAGTGCATATAGGAGCAGAAGTACTTCACTTTTTCTTGAAAACTGTTTTTCTGGCACACATCTGAGCCGAACAAGCCAGACTGCTTTCCTAGAGCCTGACTGACCAGCTGAGATTTCAGTGCCCCGCCATCTGGTCTGGACTGAAAACACTGATGAACACAAGGGAGCAGCGTGCATCTTGAGTCATGTCTTAGAAATAAGATTTCTTCTTTCCTAAACAAACGCCTCCACAGAAGGTGAAAGTCTATCAATCTTTAAATCTTTCCTAAACAAGACCGAATACACGAGAGGATTTGAGTTTATTTACAGGTAGAAGTTTTTAGTTTCTTCAGGACTGGAATACACTGAGATATACCATAAATACCATAAAGCCATCAAAGCGCTAGCTGAGTTCGTCTTTCTAGCCTAATATGAACAAATGAAATAACTAGAAAAGCACTCGGAGAGCGCAGACCTCCCATATATGAGAGTATCAAGACTAATGTGCAAGTAGGAATGAGATTAATANCCTAGTGAATGACCTGCAGAGAGCTGGGACCAAAGTAACAAAGGCTACCATCAGTAACACACTACGCCGCCAGGGACTCAAATCCTGCAGTGCCAGACGTGTCCCCCTGCTGAAGCCAGGACACGTCCAGGCCCGTCTGCGGTTTGCTAGAGAGCATTTGGATGATCCAGAAGAGGATTGGGAGAACATCATATGGTCAGATGAAACCAAAATAGAACTTTTTGGTAGAAACTCAACTTGTCGTGTTTGGAGGGGAAAGAATGCTGAGTTGGATCCAAAGAACACCATACCTACTGTAAAGCATGGGGGTGGAAACATCATGCTTTGGGGCTGTTTTTCTGCAAGGGGACCAGGACGACTGATCCGTGTAAAGGAAAGAATGAATGGGGCCATGTATCGTAAGATTTTGAGTGAAAACCTCCTTCCATCAGCAAGGGCATTGAAAATGAGACGTGGCTGGGTCTTTCAGCATGACAATGATCCCAAACACACCGCCCGGGCAACGAAGGAGTGGCTTCGTAAGAAGCATTTCAAGGTCCTGGAGTGGCCTAGCCAGTCTCCAGATCTCAACCCCATAGAAAATCTCTGGAGGGAGTTGAAAGTCCGTGTTGCCCAGCGTCAGCCCCAAAACATCACTGCTCTAGAGGAGATCTGCATGGAGGAATGGGCCAAAATACCAGCAACAGTGTGTGAAAACCTTGTGAAGACTTACAGAAAACGTTTGACCTCTGTCATTGCCAACAAAGGCTATATAACAAAGTATTGAGATTAACTTTTGTTATTGACCAAATACTTATTTTCCACCATAATTTGCAAATAAATTCTTTAAAAATCAGACAATGTGATTTTCTGGATTTTTTTTCCTCATTTTGTCTCTCATAGTTGAGGTATACCTATGATGAAAATTACAGGCCTCTCTGATCTTTTTAAGTGGGAGAACTTACACAATTGGTGGCTGACTAAATACTTTTTTGCCCCACTGTAAATGTCTAGACATTACAAATCTTTTAAAGTGGGTTTCTGGTGGAATCAGGAATAAGTTCTAATGAAACTCTAGTGAAAGACTCGTCACAGACGGGCCAAGAACAACATGGACAGCTGATATTTAGAATTTAAAAAAACCTCTAACAGTTTATGAAAAACTCTTTTATAGAAACTTTCATACTGATTTAAAATTTTACTAGAAAGTTATTTAAGCAGAATACAAGGAAATTTAAAATGAAAGTGTTTAAATCTCATCTGAAGGCCCATAACTTTAAGTTAGCTTTTGGTTATTGATGTTAGTATTGGTTGTGTTAACACTCTTATTCCAGATTTTACAGTGAT
The DNA here is from genome assembly GCA_006937955.1 of Pachypanchax playfairii. Classification (NCBI taxonomy): domain Eukaryota; kingdom Metazoa; phylum Chordata; class Actinopteri; order Cyprinodontiformes; family Aplocheilidae; genus Pachypanchax; species Pachypanchax playfairii. The sequence goes on along the minus strand of SSNP01000020.1, from coordinate 351,114 downwards.
TCTTTTATTGTATTTTTTAGTTTTATTCTTTAAGTGTTTTTTTTTATTGTTGTATTTTTTTATTTTGCTTTATTTCTTGATTTGTTGTGCAGCCCTTTGGTCAGCTGTCATGCTGTATGTTAAAGTGCTCGATAAAAACATGAACTTGACTTTACTTGAACCAGAAATGCTACATCTCGTTAGCTCCGCCCACATTTTCTGCTGCAAACAACAGAGAATCCTATGTACTCTATGTGTCGCTGGAATATAAAATGTATTAATGTGTAAATATTTCTAAAATAATGTTTCCATGAATGACTATGAAATGTTTTGTTATTAAAGTTGTTTAAAACTGGCCCTGCTGTAACTAGCTGTTAGCTTATCATTCTAGTTACAGCTAATACAACCAGAGAAACAAGGAGCCATTTACAGCAGCTAAAATACTCTCTAGAGGCCTGAACTGAAATAAAGAATCTCATACCTCCACCAGCCTGACGATGTTGACATGGTCCAGTTTTTTAAGGATGGCAATCTCTTGGTAAACCCTCTCTAAAGGGCCCAAGATTTTAGGCTGCTCCCCTTGGGCTGCCTTGGGTCCTCTGGGGGGAGGGCGACCTGCACAGAAGGAAAAACCCTGAGTCATCACCATATCAACTTGAACATGGTAAACTAAAAGAATACTGGACAGAACAAGTGCTTTGTTATTGGAAGTATTCATACTAATCCATAGGCAGGTTCATTTTACCATCAATACACTGAAGGATCATTTGTCATGGTAAAAGTACACACTGATAAAAATAAGGTATCGCTTGTGTTTTTCAGGTGAATCTACAGAAACATAAACAGTTCCCACTACAGGGATGTTACATCATGACAGTAGAAGCATGTGATGATGATGTCATCATCTCAGTTTTTTTAAACTAAATCCAACAACAACTGGTGAGTAAACAACAACAAAACATGTCAACATCTAAATAACATGTTTTAAATACTGGTGAAAACGGGCGTCATTATGTTCAATATTTAGAAAAACAACTGTGATTTTGATGAAGGAGTCAAAGTGAGTCATGTGACTCTTGACTAACCATGACCTGGATAAAAGACTCCAAATAACCAATGAACTGAGGTGAGGACACAGAAAACAATCCAGGTTCCTTCTATTTAATCAAACACTTCTAACTCAGTCTGACACAAACAGAAAACAAGTTTTTACTTCATTTGCTAGAATACAACAAGATGAATAAAGACTTACGTGGAAAACCACACTGCTTCATTAACCTCTTCTTGGATAACACCTTCATGGCCTGTGGAAAACATCAGGATTTAAATCAAATAGTGTGACTATATACAGTGAAAACAGCACAGCTGCAGAACAAACAACCCACAAACATTTATACACATCAAATCACATATTTTTATGAAAAAACAAAACATGATCTTATTGCAAATAAATAATAAATTACAACAGTTAGAATTAAAGTAGATTTCAGCAACACTGGAACACAAACATGAACATTTTAGTGTTACTGGAGTTAATGTTACATTTCTTTATATGAGATCAGAAGATTTAACCTTGAGCTGCAGATGGATTCTCACGATATTTGGAGTTTTCCAAACTCATAAAAATTCACCTGGTTCTGCTCCAACTAAACCGTCTGACTCCACTGGTGGTTCGGACCAATCATGTGTTAGCATTGTGCTTTGGGGCGGGTGTTCAGGTATGATTGGCAGGTAAAGTAAAACAAACATGGCTGCTGGTGGATGTACACATAAAAGCAGCTATTGAATCTGTTTTAGGACTAGAGACGATTTCTTGGTTGTAAAATGATCAAAGGGAAGAAGTTTGTGTATTTATTGGTGGTAACGATGTTTGTGTTTTACTCCTGAACAAGCAAGAGTTTGATTTACTGTGATTGGCTAAAGACAAATCCTATAGGCAGACACTTGCTGGTGCGTCCTCCAATCAGCTTAATATATTATACCAGATGTCCCGCCCCTTTTTCAGACACTTTAAAACAGAGCAGTTCCAGATCGTTGTGTAACACCGACTGAACACGAGGGGCTACAAAACGATCTGGAAGAGTCATCATGATATACAGAGTTATAGAAGATTGTGTAGCCATGAAATCTTTACAAAGCATCTGCTAACTTTTCAAGGACGACTCTGTGTGTGTGTGTGTGTGTGTGTGTGTGTGTGTGGGCTTGTGTGTGTGTGGGCTTGTGGGTGTGGGTGTGTG